>BQNB010074159.1:9389-28115 GCA_026074375.1 Tanacetum coccineum
ATTTGTCAAGTCATTTGTATCCTTCACCCATTTTCCATCTAATAACACAAGTCCATCTTCCACCTCTCTACTCTCTCTCACTAAAATGGCTTTCATGTGGTTTGACTCACCAAGACCACCGGATCTTAGTTTTCGTAGACCTTCATGTGCATTTATGCCAATCGTTCTGCGACATCAATGTGAGTCTCATAGCCCCTATTTTACTTGTTTTTAATTATTTTGGGGGAGAATACATGCTCGTTACAAACTTCTACTTATTTGTACTCGTTTACAAACTTGAATACATACTCGTTTACATGCCGGTTTATCTTATAAAGATACATTTACTGTTTAAGACTTTGTGAGTTTATAGCCCCATGTTTTACTTGTTTTACACATATTTTTTGGGTGAGAACATGCTTGTTTGCAAATGCATTTACATGGTTGATTACAAATTGGTTTACATACTCATTTACATAGCTCGCTATGGGCTACATTACTTGACTTCATTTTTGGTCACAAATACATACTTTACTTTTGAAATGATTACGGATTAGCTTAAGCGGTTTGAGGGGACACCTGCGAGGGGTATATATTTATTACTGCCCGGGTGTTCTTGGAGGGGACACCTGTGATGGGTACATATGGTTTTGATTACTGTCCTGGTGTTCTTGGAGGGGATACCTACGATGGGTACATAGTGCATCAGTTTCATGAACTTAGAGTAATCGTAGTCATTGTTTTATACACACATGAATAATTGCGTTGTCCTGAATAAAGTGGCAATACATACTTTGAACAAAGGTGGTCCAACTATAAATACGTTTTGGTGACTCTAATAAGGATTGATATGGTCATGCACGCTTTACAAATCTTTGATCCAACATTTACATTTACATAAATCTATGAACTCACCAACTTTATGTTGACCCTTTTAAGCATGTTTTTCTCAGGTGAATTAGATGCTTGGCTTACTTGGTGTGCACTGGAGTCTAAATTTGACAAGATTTCATTTATGGATTTCTAGTTACATATAAATGATCAAATCTCGTTGGGTTGTTTTCAAGCTTTTCATTGTGATGCAATTATGGGACAAATGTTATATCTGTTGATCCCAGTCTGAATAGATCTTTCTAGCCTATTAAGGGTGGTAGCCAATCTGGATAGATCCAAACTAACTACAAGAGAAACAATGACTATAAACAATATAAGTTATGCGAAAACTAACTTATACTGCTAAGAAGAACAATGAAAAAACAGAACTTTGATTACTATTAATCTGCTAGGTTATAGAATACTAACTATGAATATTTGTAAAACTTGTATTTCTAACTAGTGCCGTAGGGTTCCTTTTATACATCAAGGAAACCCTAATGGGCTTACAGAACGCGTTAAGTGATCATGCATATCTATTCCTAATATATCTCATGCATATCACTTAAGCAGTACTATCTATATATGCTAGCAGTACTAACTTACTACTAACAGTACTAACTCTATTACCAGTACTAACATATATACTGGCAGTACTAACTAACTAATACTAACAGTACTAACTCAGGAAAACATAATTCCTAACAATCCTCCCCTAAACATGATGTTCACTTGTTAACCTTCATGTTTCTTCAGTTTAAGCTTCTTGAACACCTGGAGGATGTATCCAAACACACTGCTTAATCTTTAATCTTCTCTTTGATGAACTTGAGATCTTTTGTTACTTTGTAATCTTGAAATTCTTTAGCTTTTTAGTCTTTGTCATCATCATAGCATCTCAGCAACTCAGCAACACCAACTAAGTTGGCCTTGTAGTTTTTGGCAAACTACCAGCCATAAACGGATTTGATGTTTCTTTACCAGTAGCCGTTTGCTCTGGAATAGTCAATGCTTCATTGTAACAACATGGTGCATTGATAACCATATAGTTTTTGGAAAACTATCATACATTAACGGATTTGAGAAGTCTTTACCAGAAGCTGTTTGCTCTAGACTAGTCAGTTCTTGATATCTGTTAGACATGGTGAACTGATGACCATTTGTTGTGTGGTGATGAAACCAACACTTAAAGATCCTTCTCTCCTCCATTATGGCTCTCGACTACCAGTTCTTGATTTCGTAGTACATGGTCGAACTGATCACCATTTGTGTATGGTGATGAAACCAACACATAAAGATCCCTCTCTCCACCATTATGGCTTCCACTTTACAAATCTGCTTTGAATAATTCTAAGCAAGATCATAACACAGTCTCTTGCCAGTCTCAGCATCAACTTCAAAGACATCATCCTCTTAAGTGTTTCCTTTGTGAGTGGGTATCTCCTCTCTGCAAGCATATGAATCTCATTACCATATTCCAGTATCAAAGTATGAACCCTATAATTTTCATAGAAATCCTAGCTCTTAAGATTCTATCATTCTTGATTCTGCCAGAGTTCATCTTCTGCATTTGCCTCAAACATTGTCCTTAAATCTCCCCAAAGAACTAGATCTACACCTTCGAGTGTAGTTGTTTTAAACCTCTGCATCACTAGATTATATAACTCCACATGATTCAGTCTATCAAACATTGTCACCATCTCAGAAAAGGTTTTAATCCATCTAGAACTTCCATCAGATCTAAAGATCCTGTAGTAGATGCACTCTGCTCCATGTCTGTCAAAATGATAGAATTTTGATTCCCAGTTAATGATTGGAAATCTCTTCTCCAGGACTTCAAAATCTATTATGCCTTCTTCATTTGGAACTATCTTCAAAAAAGTCTTTAGATGCTCTTCTTCTTCAAGGTTAGAATCTGTCTTCTTTCTCTTAGACTGTCTTTTCATTCTTGGACCTCCTTTTTTCTTCTTTGAAGCATATGTACCTTTCTTACTGCTTTATAACAAAATCTTTAATGCAGACAATCCAAGTCAAAACACCAATGTCTCCATCGCACCTTGTGCTTATTGATCCCCTGACCAACATTGCTTTTATAAAACATCAACCAATATGTTGGTGAATTCATAGGTTTGGATAAATCATTATATTGTTCGGACCACAAGATTTTCCCCAAGTGTAAGATTAATGCAATAATCAGATATCATATAAATGTAATTACGTTTGAGCTCTAAGCTCATGACACTGAAGCTTGACGTGTGTGGATACCATTAATGGCTTACATTGCCGTGGTGATGTTCTAACCCGCAACTTCCTTTATTCGACATGGTATTCGTTTCGTTTGTCCCAGAGTGATAGATAATCACCCGAAACGGGGGTTGTCAACCCAATAGATCTATTAATAACATTCAGCGCTTCACAATTTCTAGCAATTACAGGTTCTGATAATGGGCTCAGATATGGGTTATCGCTACTTAGGCAACACGTAATCATAACATGAAACTTAACCACTTGTGTCCAATTGTAAGCATTGCATGTTTTTTTTCACCCCAAAAAACGTTGTAAAAAATAAAAGCATGTAAAACGTGATGGCTATGAAATTACCTAGAGTGAGTAATGCCAAGTGTATCACAAAATAAGCGCCACGCGAATTGATTCAAATGCAACCTAATTAAATTAGGTCGTATAAGTACTCGGTAGTACTTAATCCTAAACACAATTGAATATAATTAATAGATGTTACATTGTACTATGTTGGGCTATCATAATTTAAAGGAGGTCATGACCATGACGTTTTATCGAGGAGTTAGGGACACTTTAATCGTTAAATCCAACAAACTCGTCGAAAACGCCATCCGGAGAGGCCTCATTATGAACTCCCTTAGTATTATAGTACTTTGAAAACCACTAACATTGATATAGCTCATTCACCAACTAATGGTTTTTGGAAAAAATTGTCGTTAAATAAGTTAAACGTTTTTAATTACCGTTTAGTAAAAACTGGCGTAACTTTCGCGTTTTAAGCCCGATTATCGGTTTCTTATGTCCATCTTTTTCGTATTAAGACGGGAGTTATCAGATATTTGACATTTTTATAAATTTTAAACCCCTGATGAACAGTAACTTTTTACTGTTCAATTAACAGACATGTGTTTCGTATAAATCGATCTGTCGTCGTAAAACCCGTAATGGTCGTATTTTATTCGTTTAGGCTCCGTTTTTAATGATTCTTGTCGAGGGACGTTCGCGTATTTGAAAGTTACTATATTTTTATGAGGTTTACAAAATTTAAACTTTCTGTCATGACTAGTAACTTTTATAAAAATAGTTTTATAAAGTATTTATTTGTCGTAAACTTGCGAAATTCATAACTCGTTCGTTATTAATGAAAAAATTACGATTCTTATATTTTGGATCTTAAAATATGTAGTATTGTTTAAAAATTACTAACCTTTGCTGTTTGTAATTTTTTATAAAAAAATGTTTTTAAAAAAAATTTACTTACGACTTAGTTTATTAAGTATAACTCGTTTTTAACGTAACTTTTTCGTTATTATCCGTTTAACAAGTTCTTACTTTTTCGGAATAGTCGTGTAATTGTATTATCTTATAAAAATATAAAATGGTTATGCAAAAATTCGTAATTTGGGACAGCACGTTTGCTTGAGTTTGTTGAATCCATTTTGATATTCTTACTTTATTCTTTTTAACCTCTTTATACTTTTTACTTCAGTCTTATACTTTATAATTATCATATATTCATATGTGATATTATGTCCATAATCCCTTCTAAGATCATTTTGTCCAAAGTTTAAAAGTCACTTCATAATACATGATAATGCATAACTTTTATGCTTAATCATTTTACCATAAGTTTATGTATAGCCATTTTTCATATTAATTTAGGAGTACGAGTTTTTCTCACTTGGATAAAACCTCATTATAATGATATATAACAATCAATAATTAGTCCATAATACCTTAACATGTCCTTTGTATTTTCTTTTTACTTGGAAAACATATTATGAGGTATTATAAACCCTAATTACCCTTAATCATGTTTACACCAAAACAATATGATACAACCATTTTCTCGTCCTTTTTTTAACATAAATGTAAGTATTAACATCAAACAAATGTATAAGTAATCCATGTGGTCAAGTTCAAAGTGAAAACATGTTATTTTCATGGATTTAAAACCTAAATGGTTGATTATAAGCTAAATAGAAATATCATATGCATAATAATGAAAGTTATAGCAACATAAAGAGTTTAAATGGACCTTAAGAAGAATGATGATGATGATGTACAAGTACTAAACCCTTGTTTAGCCACAAAAACCAAAATTGACTTAATAAAACCCTAGCTTCCTTAACTAAACCCAGCTTCTTTTTCTTGATTATAACCTTCGGAAATGTTTAAACAATGCTTGCAAATGTTCTTAGAGTAATCTTAGAATATGTGTATAGAAGTGTAAGGGTTGTAGATAATTTGTATGGATTTGGTTGGGTGGTTGTTAGTTTGCGTATAGATATAAGGAAGAAAAAGAGAGTGATTTGTGAATTTTATCTAAGTGTGAAGTGTATAAGAGTTACTTGCTAGTGCTTGCATGATATATAAGATGTATAGTTGGTCAAGGGAACATATAGCATGTCCTAGGGATGGCCAAGTCTTTAGTCATGGGTCAAGGTATGGTAGGGGGATCGGGGTTTCCTTAATGTTGGAACATTCCCATGAAAACATGGAAAATGGTTTCTCAACTTGCATTTCTTGGTCTTTTCTCTTTGAATCCGTTTTAGAATGTATATGTATGATAATATTGACTAAAATTTTGGGTATTGGGTTATAAACGTGGGTTTATTTGTTTGAAGCGTAGAAAAGTTTTTGTGGTTCCGGGAGTGCCTAAACGCAATTTATCGCGAAACGTATACACTTTACGTATCCGATAAAAATAAAATGAACAAAGTTAATAATTATCCTTAAAATAATTATATAACCCTTGCTTGATGTAAACATTTAATTGTTTGATGCCCGTTTACATTGAACGTTAATTTTTGGCGTACGCGATTTAACTTAACGTTTACAATTTCAAGCAAATGCGTACAATACAAAAGGTACATTGCGAATTTGTTGACGTCGTCAATGACTCTAAAACACAGGGTGTTATAAAGAATTTCTATGAATGTTATCATTGTTTTAGTATAGCTTTTAACATTACATAGGGGTTTTAATACGCTACATGGGGATATTTATGCTTAGTGTTTAAAGCTTTGTACAAAAGATGAGTATCTATAAAACTCACTTTCACAAAAAGAATCATAAACCCTTTACCATTACAACCCGAATTTGTCCATTCCCATTTTACAATTGACCATGGAAGAGCTTATTGTAACACCCCCATTTTTACAATATAGTAACAGAAGCTAATCTAGGGTATTACTCCAAGGTACAATAGTCATAATCATAAAAAACGAACTCAAAAGAGTCCATTTTGAAAAATTAGTTATCATTCATTATATTCATTAGAGTTTTTACAAGAAAGAGTGGTCCTCAAAATCTACAACACAAGTTTGAATGATAATAGTTTTGCCATCTTTAAGGTCCTCGCCACTCCGTGCCATAAGTATGCTTTATTACATGGAGCATAAAAATGCTAAAATAATCAACACAAAGGTTGGAGGGAAATTCATAGGTTTATAGTTAAAATAGTTTGAATGCAATTTTCGATATTGGGGTTACGTTGTTATACACTCGTTAATTGTAAAAAAATTATTATTTCCATTAGCTCATGAATCTGAAACCTTGGGATATATAATAATCACACGTTATAGCCCCAAAGGGTGCCTTTGCCAAAACACCCGCAGTTATATTTTAATGATGTGCAATTGGTTATGGATATCATGGGTCCCAACGGGGGAGGTCCAAACCCAAAATAGATATATTCACAACATTCACGCTCACTCCGTAGAGTAATTAACGGTTCATGATATTGGGGACTTAAAGGGAAAATAGTTACTTAGGCAATAATAAATCAGGATAGCATACAGAAATAATTTGCATCATGGTTTTATAGCATGTATCCCCCTCGCGGGTGTATAAAACAATTTGAAAGATTGGGAAATGTGAAGGCTATGAACTCATCTTACAGTTTAGGAAATTTGGATTGATAGCAAAGGTATATGAAATGGAAGTAACAGCTTGTCACATGTAACCTTGGGTAATATGTCTATGTATTAGTTTGATTGTTAGTTTTCAAAAACTTTATAAAGGTATAATGTCTATCTTTGGATTGAATTATTATGAGTATTGTATCACCGTTCGGGCCAATCATTAATTATATGTATCAAGTAAACGTTTGAGGTGCTAGGGTACTTTAATCGTAAACCAAACCATTAGTCTGAACGTAATACCAAGATGAACCCTTAATATGAAGCTCCCTTTAGTATTGTGTACGATACAGATTCGGGAAGGATTTTTAAAAAAGCACATCGATGATCCGAATTTTATAATAGTTTATAACATAATCGTTTTAAGCGTTTTGTCAATAACTGAATGATAACCACGTCAAGCGTTAATTAAAAGTTTGTCTTGTAAGGTTTTGAACACATTTCTTACACTTCCCCCTTTTCAAAATGTTTACATTTTAGGACCCTTAAGCATGAAAAAATGGCCAAAATTTACTCTTCGAGTTTTCACTTTTACAAGTTTGTCCTTCTAGTTTAAAAGATGTACAAATTTAAACCTTGTATTTTGGAAACTGACATAATAGGACCCTTATAGTTATTAACTTTGATAAAAATGGACCATTTTCAGTCCCTTTTAGTTTTTTAAGTTTCAGAAAGTTACGATATATAACCTTTTGCGTGAAAAATGTATCGTTTTTAGTCCAAAATCCATAATAATGATATTTTTCAATATAAAAAGTAATTTACAAGATGTGGTTTATTAATATAAGCTAAAATATGAAGGTTTAACATAACAAAAGTTTCAAAATACAATTTCGTTAAGCTAGAAATCAAAAACAGGTCGAATTGGGTTTTAAAATGAAAACGTGGCGGGTTTAAGTTTAAATTCTTTCAGACTTAAAAATGTACTTTATTAATAATGTTAGACAAGCTTATTTAGGATAGATTTAGAACATAGTTTACAAGTTTAGCTTTTAGTATTAAGTGAAAACATGAAATTAGGGTTTCATGAGCTCTGTTTGGATCAAAAAGGTAAAGCACATATGTTTTTGAGTTCAAAGCTTTTAACAATAGTTTAAGCATGATCATATGAACATTATAATGGTATGAAAACAGAATGTGAGCTTTATGGAACTTGGTTTTAAGCTTATAGCTTGGAAACGGGTCGAAATCAGGACTTTTATCTTCGTACACCTAGAATAACAACTTAGGGGCTTCTTTTCTTGGTTTATTTGCTTTACTTATGGTCTTGGGACTTCTATTGATCTTTTATTTCTACTATGGAAGTATTAGAACTCTATTTGTGGGTCAGAGAGAAGTTGTGGGTGATGGTTTAAATGTATGTGTATGTTTCGACTTATATACGGTTAAAAACACTTGGTGAGCAAGTTTTCTTAGCATCTAAGGGAGTGATAAGTGTCTAACCTAGTAGAGATGATAAGGAAGAGATAGTATGGTGAGTAACATAAGCTAGAAACTAGCCTTGAGGTGTTGTTTGGTCCTTGTGATGCCGCTGCATATAAGAGAAAGAAAGGAGGTGACAAGGCATCCTTGGTGACCAAGGAATGAAGTGAGGTGCTTGTAAGCAGCTAGGGGCTGAAATAGGTGAATCATGGAGGTGTGTGGGTGCTTGGTTGGTTTTCAAAATAGGTAAAAAGGAGGGAAAATGAGTATAGAGTTGAAACTTGCTCAGGTTAGGGTTTTTGGTTCAAATTTCATGTACAATGGAGTAATGAGGATAGATTATGAAATGTAATGTTGTAATTACGTGTTTATAACTTAATTTGATTAATGGTTTAGGTTAATAATGTGTAAAAATAAAGAAATGGGTCATAGTTTTGAAACTAGCTCGGTTTTAGGGTTTCTTGGTTTGAATTAGGGTTTTGAGTTTAAAAACAAGTCTAAGTTATTGAAATGGAGGGAAATGTTGTTTAAAAGTTGAGCATTGATTGTTTGTACATTGTACTTAATAGTTTGTACAAGATTCATTAGGAAAACGAGGGTAAAATGGCTATTTTGGATGTCATGCTTAATGACTTGTACATTGTGCTTTTAAGGACTTGTACCTTGACTTGGAGGGAGTTTATATCTCAATTGAGATGTTATATTACTTGTACATATGCATTAGTAGCTTGACATTCACTTTTGGGATGGTTAACTTTACAATGGAATTAGGGTTTTAGAGGATACGGATAACTGGTTTAAAGCCTGTCGGGAAATATAACGTTACTAATGGTACATTATATGGTATGTTACTTTGTAGTAAATGATATTAAGATATTGACTTGACATGTTATGATGTTTTCTTAACCTATATGAAGATAGGATTGCCATAGGTAGGTTACGTGAGCTCGTTAAATTTAGTTATGCAAGTTGTATTGCATATTGAGATATTGGTAAGGTATGTAATGTACTAAAGCGAAAAATTTCCCTGTAAAAGGTGGTTCATATATAATAGATAGATAGTACACTGCATCTAACTTAATAGATGGATATTTACATTGATAAAATTTGCGGGTTGTTATAGTCCCCCATCCTTATAGAAATCTCGTCCTAAGATTTAATTGGATGATGAAGTGATGTTTGAAAATAGATGAGGATATTTGGCACGAATTTCATCTTTACGTTCCCATGTTAATTTTGGTCCTCTTTTAGAGTTCCATCGCACTTTGATTATAGGAATGCAACTTCATTTTAGTTGCTTGATTTCACGATCCATAATTTCCACTTGTTCTTCTACAAAGTTGAGTTTGTCATCGAGTTGAAGTTCTTTCATTGGAATGATGAGAGATTCATTGGATAAGCATTTCTTGAGATTAGAAACGTGGAAAGTATAGTGGACATTACTAATCTCTTCAGGAAGCTCTAGTTTGTATGCCACTAGGCCAATCCGTTCAAGGATTTTGAATGGTCTAATGTATTGGGGATTAAGATTTCCTTGATTTTCGAATCTAAAGATACCTTTACGAGGTGATACTTTTAACATAAAGCGATTGCCAACTTGAAATTCTAAAGGCTTTCGCCTTACATTGGCGTAACTTCTTTGCCGATCTCTTACAGCTTGCAAGCGTTGATGAATTCGCATGATATTTTTAGTGGTTTCATGAATTATTTTGTATTGACCTGTCCCAGAGTTGAACATCTCACTTCAGCCCAACAACAGTGTGATCTGCACTTTCGACATAAGTGCTTTTCGAATGGTGCGTGCACCCCTATTCGTCCCTCTCCTTGCCTCTCTTCTTGATACTGGCATAATAACTGTTATTGTAGGAAAATTCTATCAATGGTAAGTGTTTATCCTATCCTTTCCTGAAATCTATAACATAAGCTCGCAGCATGTCTTTGAGTGTTTGGATGGTTCTTTTACTTTGTCCATCGGTTTCAGGATGATATGTTGTACTCATGTCTAATTGAGTACCCAAAGCATTTTGCAATGATTGCCAGTACTGGATGTGTCTTGACTGTTACGATTTGAGATGATGGATGATTTTGGCACGCTTATGTCGAGAGACTATTTCTTTGATGTATAACCTTGTAAGAGTTTCCATACTATCAGTCGCTCGAGTGGGTATGAAATGTGCGGATTTGGTAAGGCGATCGACAATGACCCAAATGGTGTCATGTCCGTTTGAGGTTTTGGGTAACTTTGTGATGAAATCCATTGTTATTCTTTCCCATTTCCACATAGGAATTTCCGGTTGTACCAGTAAGCCGGATGGCTTTTGACATTCTGCTTTAACTCTAGAACATGTCAAACATTTGCCAACATATTCCGCGATGTTTGCCTTCATGTTAGGCCACCAATAGAGTTTCTTTAGATCGTGGTACATTTTATCAAAACCCGGGTGAATAGAATATTTCGATTTATGAGACTCATGCATGATCAAGTCTCTTAAACCGCCAAAAAGTGGTAACCAGCTTCGATTTTTGATACAACGAGTTCCATCAGGACGTATTTCAAATGATTTGTCCATTCCTCGTAGGTTTTCGTTCTTGACATTTTCTTCTATGAGGGCTTTATTTTGAGCTTCGAGAATTTGTGATGGTAATTTTGGATGAACGGTTATGATCAATGCTCTAACTCGGAGTGGTTTGATTTGTTTCTTCCGGCTTAAGGCATCTGCCACAACATTTGCCTTTCCAGGATGATAGCAAATCTTACAATCATAATCTGCGAGTAATTCTAACCATCGGCGTTGCCTCATATTCAATTTTTTTAACTAAGAATGTGTCGAAGGCTTTTGTGATCAGTGAAAACTTTACACTTTATTTCCTTTATAGGATAGTGTCTCAGATTTTTAAGAGCGAAATACCATGGCCTCCAAATTCATATCATGAGTAGTAGTATAGTTTTCTTGTGAGGTTTGAGTTGTCGTGATGCATATGCGATGACTTTTTCTCTTTGCATTAATACAGCTCCTAAACCTTGAAGAGATGCATCACAATAAATGACAAAGTCATCATTTCCTTTTGGTAATGCTAAGATTGGTACTTCACAGAGTTTATGTTTAAGGAGTTGGAATGCCGATTCTTGTTCTTCGCCCTAGATATAATTCTTGTTTTTCTGGGTTAATTTAGTCAAAGGCTTTGCAAATTTTTGAAAAAACCTTCAATATTATTCTGGTAATAGCGGCGTGTCTAAGAATTGACGCACTTCTGTATGTGTAGTGGAGAGTCCAGTTCTTATCAGTTCAATCTTGGCAGGGTCACATGAATGCCATAAATTTCAATGAGATGTCCAGAAATTGCACGATCGAATCAGAATCACATTTAGAGAACTTGGCATACAATTTCTCTTTTCGATTAATTCAAGATTTATTCTCAGATGATTTGCGTGTTCTTCTTTGTTACAAGAGTAGATAAGAATATCATCGATGAATACTATTACGAATTTGTCCAATTATGGTTTACACACACGATTCATGAGATCCATGAATACGACAGTGTGCGTTTAGTTAAAAACCTGAGGCCTATTTATAGTGCCAAGCTGAAGCTTCTAGGTCCTCTTGCCTTGCTCTCCAAACTTTTAATCCTGGCCAACCATTTCTTCAATCATTTGAGCTTCATTTGTGGCCGTTTGATCAAATAGTGGACACCTGAGGATTGCCAGGCTGGCATTCTTTGATGTGACGTTTGTGCTTCTTTTATGAGGGTTTTAGCACAAAAACCCACTTAAATTTGTGCTTTCACCATTACTACGTGGCATTCTTTCTTGGGATTGGACCAATCAGAGATGGGGAGTGACATTTCTCACTGCCAATGTGTACTTGGACACCTAAATTGTCCTTTGTACCCTCTAATTTTGAAAACCCCTTTGTTGTAAGTGGAGGGTGAAATGGGGAAGACGATGAACAGTGAATGGGATTTACCCGCCTATTTTATAACTGAAATGGGTAAAACTCGTTTAAACTTTGGCTTTGTTCACAAATGGTCCTTGTGCTTCTCTTCCCATTTTCCAGTTATAAATGACTTTTGGAAAATGCAAATCTGGCCCTTGTGGCTTTATAAAAGAGGAAATGGCTAGGGATTTGGCTTTGGCTTGGCTTCGGCTTTGTACTCTTCTGATTCTCGTGTCCGTGCCTGCTTGCTTTTGACTGTTTTCTTGTGATTATTGACTTATCCGTACCTGCATACACAAAACACAAATACAAGCATATTTTTTTGCTATTTTTGGACTGTTTTGGGTTTAATTGGGTCTTTTTAGGTACAAACGGATATGTGTATTTTACACTTATCAAAATTCCCCAAACTAAACGATTGTGTGTCCTCACGCAATATCACATGCCTTATAACCAAATACCTCGAAAAATTCCCCAAACTAAACCTTTGAAAAGTAGCAAAGAGTTTTGTTAAGAGATCACAAGTTATAAAACACCCGACTTCCCATTTTCTAAGATTTTTCTTTTTTTATGATTTTTTTTTTGTTTTTTTTTTGATAATTAACTACCTAACTATAATTTATTTGTGTTGACATAATGTATTGTTTTCATTACCTCATTGGTAACTTTTAGGATCATAGAACAAAAAGCACAATTAAGTGTCTAAAAGATAATTTCGTCATCCCCGATTTTTCACTTTTCCCATGCTAAGCTTAAAAACAAGATCATTGTTAATTACAAGTCATGACACTAACACTACTCATAAATACTAATTGTGTACTTACTTTTCCTCCCATAAATCCTACTTTTGTATCTCAAGATTTTACTTAAGTCATATACCCGAAGGCTCTTTAAGACTTTTGTTTCGATACTTATTAATTCCAAGAATAAAGTGTAATGGTTAAGAACGCAATAATTAACTCCTAGCTCTCTTCAAAAGATCAAATGTTATCAAGAATAAAGTCCACATCGAGGCAACCAAAATTTGGCTTTTTATTAGGCTACTTAAGTAAGGAGTTATGAATAGTTATAGTGGAAAAAAGAAATAAAAAAAAAAAAAAAAAAAAAAAAGGCAAATTTTTCCATATTGAATCTTCAGAAGATGAGTGATTAGTAGAATGAGGGGCTAAAGTTAGAAGTGTACTGTAATAATTTAGTGGGAGAATAATGACATAAGTTATTTAGTGTATAATATAATAGTTATGTATTATCTACCATGGAAATTTCTTACACATACTATTCTGGAAACTGCAGTGGCATGGGAGGACTTTGATGGCTTAGAAAAGAAAAGTAGTTATAGTTAAGGTTTTAACCTTGTTCTCTATAACCATGGCGCTGATGAAACTCAATCTGTAACACCCCAACGATATTTTTTCATATAGCTGCGGGAAGCTAATGTGGGGTATTACTCTTAGTAAACAGTCATAATCATAGAAAACGATTCGTAGAAAAGAGACGTTTTGAAATTTAGTTATCATCTTTTATTCTCTTAGAGTTTTCAAAGGAGGTCCTAAAATTAGAAAACATAAAGTTTTGAATGTGAAAATTTAGCTATCTTTAAGTCGCGTGCCACTCGTGCCTTAAGTTGCCTCAATTACCTGAGATTACATGCTTAAAGAAGAAGTAAACACAAGGTTGAGTGATAAATTCATAGGTTTAAGGATAAATAAAATAGTGATGATTTCCATGTGATACCCTATTAAGGGTAATTGTTTGCATGGAAATATAGGAGAAATCAGTGTTCATTGCATTGTTTGGGTATTATATATATTGCGTTAAGCTCGATGGCACTTTTAAATTCGTAAACCTTAACAAACTTAGTCAGAACGTATAAATACCAAGATGAAACCCCTTGCATATGAAGCTCCCTTAGTATTGTGAGATGATATAGATTAGACTAGGATTTTTAAAAAGCACATTGATGATGATTTATATAATAGGTTATAACATAATCGGTTTTCTTTAAGCGTTTTGCTCAATAACGATGAAAGGATAAGCAGCGTCAAGCGTTTAAGGTAAAGTTATGTCTTATAAGGTTTTGAACTCATTTCTAAACTTTTTCAAAATGTTTAAATTTTTAGTCCCTTAAGAGATGAAAAAATGGCAAATATACCCTTGGTGTCTCGTTTTCACTTTTAAAAGTTTGGGGTCCTTATAGTTTGAAAATGTACAAAAGTGAACTTTGGACTGTGAAAGTGACATAATTAGACCCTATAGTTATAATTTAGAAATATGGCAAAAATTGATCTTGTACATATAAGTTTTTTCATAAAGTTACAGTATATAGACTCCCTTGGATGAAAATGATGTTTACAAAACAAGTCCAAAATCTATATATGATGAATTTTTCAATTTGAAAAAGTAATTTATCCAGGTTTTAGCTTATATAATATAGATCTTGGGTGACAAAAATTCTTCCGGAGGAAAGAATTCTTGAGGTTTAGGTATTGAAGATGGAGGTATGATAGTTGGAGGCGGGATAGGAGATTTTTCAGTATAAAAGGATTGCAAAACTCTCATGTAGGGATCATCATAAAATAACGAAAGAGTTGGTGAAGTTAGAGGGACTATTCCAAATGAGTTGGAAGAGCTAGAGTAAGTTTTTCTCGGTGAAGTCGGGATATAATCCAAAGAAGCCGGAGGAAGATAGTTTGGGAAGTTGGAGGAAAAGGCATCCTCCACATTAGAAGTAGGATGGTCGGGAGAAGACATCGTTCAATTAAACAACCCAGCGGTAAATAACATAAGTTATTTATTTAGTAATATAATAGTTATGTATCTTTACATACCATTTCGAAAGATATAACGGTACAGAGGACTTTCTTAGATGGAAAAAAGAAAAGTAGTTATAGTTAAGGTTTCTACCTTGTTCTCTATAACGTGGCTCTTGATACCAAATCTATAACACCCTCATTTTTACATATAGCAGCAGAAGCTAATCTGGGGTATTACTTCAAGGTACAATAGTCATAATCATAGAAAAAGAATCAAATTAGGGTTTTTAAAATGAAAACGCGCGGGTTTTAAGTTCAAATTCTTTCAAGACATACTAAAGTACTTATTATAATGTTAGATAAGCTTATTAGGATAGATTATAACAATAGTTTACAAGTTTAGCTTATAGATTAAGCAAAAACATGAAATTAGGGTTTCATGAGCTCGGTTTGGATCAAAAAGGTAAAACACATATGTTTTTGAGTTCAAAGCTTTTAATAATAGTTTAAGCATGATCATATGAACATTATAAGGGTATGAAAATAGAAGGTGAGCATATGGAACCTGGTTTTGAGCTTATAGCTTGGAAACGGGTCGAAATCAGGACTTTTAGCTTCGTACGCCTATAATAACAACTCCGGGGCTTCTTTTCTTGGTTTCTTTGCTTCACTTCTGGTATTGGGACTTCTATTGATCTTCTAATTCTTCTATGGAAGTATTAGAATTCCATTTGTGTGTAAGAGATAAGTTGTGGGGGATGGTTTGAAATGGGGTGTATGTTACGACTTATATAGGGCTCAAGGACCCTTAAAGGCCAATAAAACTTGGTGACAAAGGTTTGGACACATAGGTTATGACTAGGAGGAGCTAGAGATGACAAGGAGAAGCTAGGATATGAGTAACATAAGCTAGAAACTAGGTTTGATGTGTTGTTTTCTTCTTGGTGTGTCGCGGCTAAAAAGGAAGAAGAAGGAGGTGATGTGGCCTCTTAAGAAACCAAGAAATGAGCTAGATATTTAGGAGAGGTGCTTGTAAGCTGGTTGGGAGGCAAGTAGCTTGATCATTGTGGTGCTTGTTTGCAAAGTGCAGTTTTAAAATGGGTCAAAAGGCAAGAAAAGAGGTCGCGGGTTCATAAGGCTCGAACTAGGGTTTTTCTTGGTTATTTTCATGTACATTTGATTAGTAATGATAGATTAAAGATTATAAGACTTGTATTAAGGGTTTACAACAATATTTGATTAGTGGTTCGGGTTTGAAATGAGTGAAAATGAGTAAACAGGTCGTGAATCGAGATTAGGGTTCGATTAGGGTTTCTTTGATTCAATTCGTGTACATTGTTGTAAAAATGGTGAAATGATGAGGGAATGTGATTTGTAATGTTGTAATTTATGTTATTACAACTTATTTGAGTAATGGTTGAGGTTAAAAACAGATAAGAACCAAGAAACGGGTCATGGTTTACTATTTAGCTCGGGTTAGGGTTTCTAACTTGGATTTCTTGAAATTTCATGAAATGAGAATGAATATGGATTGTAAATGAAGTATATGACTTGCTTGAAACTTGTACTTGATAAATTGTATAAGATTTGTTAGGAAAACGGAGGTAAAACGGCTATTTTGGATGTCATGCTTAATGACTTGTACATTGTGCTTTTAAGGACTTGTACATTGACTTGGAGGGAGTTTATATTTCAAATGAGATGTTATATTACTTGTACATATGCTTTAGTAGCTTGTGCATTCACTTTAGATATTAACTTTACATGGAATTAGGGTTTTAGAGGTATACGATAATGGTTTAAAGCATGTCTTGATATAACGTTGCAAATGGTACATTATATGAGTAATGTACTTTGTAATAATGATATTAAGATATTGACTTGACATATTATGATGTTTGCTTGACATATATGTAGATAGGATTGCCATAAGTAGGTTGCGTGAGCTCGTTAACTTTAGTTATGCAAGTTGCATTGTATATTGAGATATTGGTAATGCAAGTAATGTAATAAAGCGAAAAATTTCCCTGAAAAAGGTGGTTCATATATAATAGATAGATAGTACATTGCATCTAACTTAATAGATGAATATTTATATTGATGAAAATTTGCGGGTTGTTATAGATAGCAAATGTTGTGGTAGATGCCTTAAGCCGGAAGAAACAAATCAAACCACTCCGAGTTAGAGCATTGATCATAACCATTCATCCAAAATTACCATCCTAAATTCTCGAAGCTCAAAATAAAGCCCTTAAAGAAGAAAATGTCAAAAATGAAAACCTACGAGGAATGGTCAAATCATTTGAAATACGTCCTGACGGAACTTGTTGTATCAAAAATCGAAGTTGGTTACCACTTTTTGGCGGTTTAAGAGACTTGATCATGCATGAGTCTCATAAATTAAAATATTCTATTCACCTGGGTTTTGATAAAATGTACCACGATCTAAAGAAACTCTATTGGTGGCCTAACATGAAGGCAATCATCGCGGAATATGTTGGCAAATGTTTGACATGTTCTAGAGTTAAAGCAGAATGTCAAAAGCCATCCGGCTTACTGGTACAACCAGAAATTCCTATGTGGAAATGGGAAAGGATAACAATGGATTTCATTACAAACCTACCCAAAACCTCAATCGGACATGACACCATTTAGGTCATTGTCGATCGTCTTACCAAATCCACACATTTCATACCCACTCGAGCGACTGATAGTATGGAAACTCTTACAAGGTTATACATCAAAGAAATAGTCTCTCGACATGGCGTGCCAATCTCCATCATATCGGACCGTGATATTCATTTCACATCCAGATTCTAGCAATCATTGCAAAATGCTTTGGGTACTCAATTAGACATGAGTACTGTAACACCCCCAAAATTGAGTCGCAGCGGAATGTGTTTTCGGGAGCGTTACTTCATAATACCATTGCACAAGTCATGAGAGAACGACCTCTAAGTGTCGTTTGAAAAGTATTCTTGAAAAGTTTGGACTCCCATTTTCCTCAAATAGGCCAAGCATCTATTTCACCTGAGAAAAACATGCTTAAAAGGGTCAACATAAAGTTGGTGAGTTCATAGGTTTTCGTAAGTAAAATTGTAAATCCCAAAACTATATATATAGGTCTACTGTGTTACAAGTTTCGCCCATACAAGACTTGCAACACATAAACCGACATATATAGGTTTCCTTATATAAAATCCTAAAAAGTTTCAAGTATATATTGTAATGAACATGATATCCCAAAATGTTTCAAGTAGATATTATAATGAACACAATATCCAAAAATGCTTCAAGTAGATATTATAATGAGCACAATATCCAAAAATGTTTCAAGTAGATATTATAATGAGCACAATATCCAAAAATGTTTCAAGTATATATTGTAATGAACACGATATCCCAAAATGTTTCAAGTAGATATTATAATGAACACAATATCCAAAAATGTTTCAAGTAGATATTATAATGAGCATAATATCCAAAAATTAGTTTCAAATAGATATTATAATGAACACAATATCCAAAAATGTTTCAAGTAGATATTATAATGAGCACAATATCCTAATTAGTTTCAAGTAGATATTATAATGAACACAA
>BQNB010074160.1:0-31881 GCA_026074375.1 Tanacetum coccineum
AAGTGAACGCAAAGAATTTGAGGTATAATCTAATTTATCCAGTAAATTTTAAAATTATATAAAATCAATGGTGATTAAAATGAAAAAAATTCAAAATAAACTTTAAACCAAATATCAAATAAAACAACAAATTGTTAGTTAATAAAGGCATGTTGGCCCGGTCCACTTGTTTAGGCCCGTTTAGTTTCTAGGGTTAGGTTTGTTTGTCCTATATATACCGGTTGTATTCTCTTTGTTTTAAAATCAATTCAATAAACCTTTTGCATTGTATCTTTAGTTTCTACATGGTATCAAGAGCTTAAGTTCAAGTCGATATATATTGTCATCCTCCGGTCATCAACTAATTGTTGGTGATCCGGAGGGATCCCGTTTAATGTTCGTCGGTGGTTGTTACAAGATGTGTTTGAATTGGTTGTTTGTTCGAAAAAGAAAGAAAAAAAATTGTTTGTTTGTTTGTTCGTATCGGATCAGCATGTTCGATTTCATTGATTGCTTTTGTAAAAGAGAAAAAAAATACTTGTTCACTTGGATGGTATGATTTGAAAATGGTTATCATAACTTGTTATGTAATCATTATAAGTGTTCGGTTGATTTCTTTCTATGATAAGTGTAAGTCAAGATTGTGGGGTTTGATTCTTGTTTATCTTAATGATATATGTCTTCTGTTGATATGAATTGGTTATATATTCTATATGGATATGAATGTGGATGACAAGGATCTCAAGTGTTTTGATTTGTTTCATTGATATACAAAAATTTGCCATACTTGAAAGTCACCATATGAGTAGGATATGAAACTTTCATTCCCGGGCCCACCTTCTACCTCTATATTATTAACAATATAATATCTATTCCCGAATATGATAATCAAACCAAACAACAATATTGGATTTGATTACTTGACTCATATTCATTTCCATTCCACCTTATACCGAAACTCATACCGATTGTGATTCATGAGAGCAAACCAAAAACGGACCCTTAATGATATATGTCTTCTGTTGATATGAATTTGTTATATATTCTGGGGGTGTTTGGCATTGCGATATGAAACAGATTATTAGATTGTCACAGTTTGAAAACGTAAATAATTCACTTTTAGCGTTTGGCAAACAAAATGGGATAAGTGATTATCTGCGGTATGTAGTTCTCAAAATGTGGTTTTCAAAAAGCAACAAAAGAGTAACAGCCACAAAACGTGGTTTCTTCTTTTATATAAAATTACCTATTAACCCTCACATATATATCAATCCACTTATTAAGTTCGTCAAAAGTATATAAAAGTGCCCCTCTATAGAAAGATAAAAAAATACTCGTCGCGATGGTGTATTTTTTATCGTTTAACGATTTATCGTTTGCTAGATATTTGAGTTTTAAGAAAAAAGTGAAAAGTGCGTTTTTTTGTTATGATGAAAAAATGAGTGGTTATGATTCACCCATTTGTTTTTTAAGATGATCATGTTCTTTATGGATCTCACTTCGTATATATTCTATATGGATATGGATGTGGATGACAAGGATCTCAAGTGTTTTGATTTGTTTCATAGTAGTGGTAAAGCAATAAATGTATAGCACAAGTTATGCATTAGTAATTTATGGGTTTACGGAATTGAATGTTCGTTATTCAAGGGTGCAGATTCGATTGTTTGTGTTTATTGATATTGGTAGTGTTTGTTAGTAAATTAGGTTTTGCATCGGCATTGGTATTGGCATCGGCATTGGCATTGGTATTTGTACATATTTGGCATTGGCATCGGCACGTCTGCTTTACAGATCCAGATGTGTTTGGTCAACGGCATCGGCATCAGCATCGGCATCGGCATCGGCATCGGCATCGGCATCGGCATCGGCATTGGCATCGGCATTGGCATCGGCATTGGCATTAGTATTAGCATCGGTATTGTTTTTTTTTTGTATTTGTTCGGACTGCATCAGATTGAGACTTCGTCTAGCACCGAGTCTGCACTCTGGGACGCTTCGCTATGTGTTTGTTTTTTTAGTTTTTTGTTTATTTTATGATTGGCAAACTCCCAATGTTCACTGCTGCGGCATTGTGAGTTTGAGGGGGGATGTTAGTTAATAAAGGCATGTTGGTCCGGCCCACTTGTTTAGGCTCGTTTAGTTTCTAGGGTTAGGTTTGTTTGTCCTATACATACCGGTTGTATTCTCTTTGTTTTATAATCAATTCAATAAAGCTTTGTATTTTATATTTAGTTTCTACAATAAATAGCGTGAGGCGTGGTGTGACGGCATAACCAAGCCTCACGCTTTAGCGGCTATAGCGTAGCTTTTGCGTTTTTAAGACGTGACTTAAGTTGGCTCAAAATATAAAAATATTTATATATTTATATCAAAATTCATATATATTGAGTTTACAAAAAACGTTTGTTGACCATAAGATTCACATAACAAGAGACATGATCCGGAGGTCGGGGAGGATTGAACAAATGTTTAGCCATTTTATTAGTGAGAGAAATGTAAGATGTGTGTATTCTAGAGAGAGAAACACACACACCTTATTATAAGTAAAATGAATTCTCACCCCTCCATGGAAGTATGGAGGGGATATATATAGCCCTGGACACGATCTACTTACTACACTTGACATTTCTAGTCCCTGCGTGTCCGGCTAATATAAACTAATGTAATTCCGTATTAGCCGACATATTTTAAGGCTAACAATCTTCCCCCAATATGTGGGCATACGGAATTACTTACAATGTTCCTATCAAGTACAAATACAATAAAATAAAATGACATCCAAGGCGCTTCCAATGCTGAAGATGACGTCTTTGTCTTCTAGTCTTGATACTTGTACTCCAGCTTGGATCTTCTTTGTCTTGACTTGTTCTGGAACCATTGTAGTATGCATGAGTTGGATTAACTTCCCCCTAATTCATGCAGCATGTCTTTAAAAGCTTTCTTCATAGACTCCTTTTTGGCGAAGTTTCTGAATCAGCTTCCCCCCAAACCAACATCCGTATCTTGAGCAGATTCTGAAACGTTGATGTAGCTTGAACGATCTTCTAACATTGACATTTAAAGTGCACAGCGGAATTTAGTAGAAGAAACAGTCAACCACACCATCTAATACTGCTTCTATACTGTATCATGACATTTGGTCTTGGTGAATATCTGTTTGGGGGAACATGCAAGAGATCAGCAACAATTCTTCTCACGCATGCAGAATACTTCACAAACCATACTAAGTGAAGTAGTATAAACTACTTCCCCCTGGAAGTTGACCTGATAACATCAAAGTACACGTTTTCCCCCATGATGGTTTTGAACTCTCGGAAGCATCATTGACGTGTACGCCCATATACACGAGAAGTTCTTGTCATAAGCAACAATCTTGAAAAGTTATGAAAGACATTGAAGAACTTTGAAAGATTTTGCTGAGACTATGAAGTATCATTGACGTTTAGTAGCTTCAAATATCCCGTGAGAGTTGCTGATCACATCTCAACCTTATACTCTCTGGCTAACTTACCAACCTCGTATTCTGTCGGCTATTGCTGTGACCACTTGGTGAAGTAAACCCGATATACCAAACTTGAAAATGAAGTAGAATTCCCCAAATTTGTTACTTAAGCTTGCACTGTTGTTGATTGAAGAACGGTGCAGAAGAAAGCCTCTAAGTACCCTATACACTCAACTAAGAGCCAAAATAAGTACAACACCTCTTGAGACTATCCACATCGGCATCTGCGTGTGACACTGAGCACTACAACGTAACTCCTTTAAGTGATAGCTATAACCCGTGAGTACTACAATGTAACTCCTTACATCGGGTATAACTAGATAATCCAAGTCTCAATCATAACTGTATACGTTCAAGCAAGTCATCAATCGATAGATTGGGTTTGAAGAAAAAGGGTAGAAAATAGAAGGAAGTCTCGATGATGAAATAAGTAGACGCCTCCGTGAAACCCACTTCAAACTCAAATAAGGGATACCAAATAAACTTCGTGATCACTTGACATTAAAGTCCAAATTCCATAGCCGTTTTGACGTTTTAGTGAATCTTATTCGGATCGTTTTTAGTGTTATGTATCATGTTTGTTGTGTTGTAGTTCATGAATTATTTGATGTGTTATGATAGTTAACGGATATCGGCTAAACAAAAAAAAACAAGAATGTTATCGGTCTTAGAAAGTCAAACTAGGTCTTGTATTGTAATAGGCTAGTCGGGTTCAACGGGCTTCGATTGTAATCTAATATTGTCTGTGTTTTGGGCTCAAAGCCCAAGTTAAACCAAGCCCGGCCCGTTTAGAAAGCCCAAGTTCCAAGCTAGCAAGGCATGTGTATAAATATCCCTTCACCACACTTGGTGAAGGGTGTTGGCTACATTTCTATCACTTGTAATCCACCAACTCTCTAATCTAATATTCCATCTTTGTTTCTCTCTCTACTTTCTCTCTCTAAGTTTTCTTTTTATTTTCTAGCTTATTGGTAAAGATTATTGTTGTGTAATGGATTAAATTAGTGGGATAACATGTGGTATCACTCGCCAAGGGGTGTTTAGTGTTTGTTTTGTGAGAAATTCGTGAGTTTTTTTTGTTGGTTTTTCTTTGGTTCGAAAAAAGCAAGAAAAAAAATCAAAGCTCGATCTTTGTTTCGTGGTTAAAAAAAAGTGTTAAAGACTTATGTACTTTCGGGCTTAGATTCACTTCTCCTTTGCATCATTAATACATAAGTGGTTTTAAAAACATCATTTATCGTAAGCTTGAACAAAAAGTTTGAAAGATTTTTCTTTCTTGGCTGCGTTTTGCCTATCTGAAGGGGTGTTCGTCCATTTGCGTTTTGAGTTGCTCAGTCATTTTTTGCGTTTTCTGCTCAGTCATTATGCGTAATTTAAAGACTTCCAGAAGACATTTAGCGTTTTGTCTAAAAAGAGTCACTGCTTTTGCTTAAAAAGTCAATGCGTTTTTTGCCCTTCCAACAAGTCACTAAAACTTGCTTTTTGGCCTAGAAATCTTGCGTTTTGCTCATTGCGTTTTGGCCAAGGAACAGCATTTGCGATTTGAGCTCTAGGTTGTGTTTCTTGTCCATCATGAAAACCTTGTATTTTGATTGCGAAAACCGGTAGGGTCTAAAGAAAGACTTGCTTCACCTAAGCCTAGTAAACCTAGATCTTGCCTTAGGTGGTCACCAACTGGAAGACTTTTTGACCTTAAAGGAAAAATAATCGCATCCAGTGAATCTGAGAGTCAATCAGACTGCTCTAATGGTGATAATGCATGTACTTCTAACCCTTCGGAACCTACAATCAAACGGTTTCCAAATTCTACTTCTTTTCTTGGTAGGTTATCCAAATTTTTTTATGGTGTGTCGACTCGGGTTGTTCCAAGCATATGACTGGGAATCTAAAGCTTCTCATCAATTTCGTCTAGAAGTTTTTGTGAACTGTTCGCTTTGGAAATGATCATGTTGCTGCAATTCTGGGTTTCAGTGATCTTCAATGGGGAAATATTTTAATCATCAGGGTTTATTTCGTTGAGGGCTTGGGGCATAACCTATTCTTGGTTGGGCAGTTTTGTGATTCAGATTTAGAGGTCGCTTTCAGAAGAAACACATGTTTCGTCAGAAATTTAGAAGGAGTTGATTTGTTAAAAGGAAATCGCACAACAAACCTTTACACCATCAATCTCCATGAAATGGCCTCTGCATCTCCAATTTGCCTCATGGCTCGTGCTACTTCTACCAAGTCATGGTTATGGCATCAACGTTTATCCCACCTCAATTTTGACACCATAAATGACCTTGCCAAAAATGATCTTGTCACCGGTCTTCCAAAATTCAAATATCATAAAGAACATCTTTGTCCCTCATGTGAGCAAGGAAAAAGCAAAAGGGCATCTCACCCACCCAAACCAGTTCCAAATTCTAAGCAGAGGTTACACCTTCTTCATATGGATTTGTGTGGTCCAATGAGAATCGCAAGCATAAATGGAAAGCGGTATGTTTTGGTGATTGTGGACGATTACTCTCGTTACACTTGGGTACACTTTCTCAGATCAAAAGATGAAGCACCAGAAGTGATTAAAACCTTCCTGAAGAGAATCACTGTCCTTCTTCAATCTCCTGTCATCATCATAAGAACCGACAACGACACAGAATTCAAAAATCAAATCCTTAAAGAATACTTTGATAGTGTTGGCATCTCTCACCAAGCGTCTTCTGTCAGAACACCTCAACAAAATGGAGTAGTGGAACGAAGAAATCGGACGTTAGTAGAGGCTGCTAGAACAATGTTGATTTTCTCTCGTGCACCGTTATTCTTATGGGCTGAAGCGATTGCTACTGCGTGCTACACTCAAAACCGCTCCATCATTCACCGTCGATTTAACAAAACACCATACGAGCTCATTAACGGCAGAAAACCGGATATCTCCTTTCTACATGTATTTGGGGCTCTCTGTTATCCCAAGAATGATCGTGAAGATATTGGGAAGCTTGGTGCAAAAGGTGATATTGGCTTTTTCATTGGTTATTCTGCTAATTCTTGTGCTTATAGAGTTTACAACCGAAGGACAAAGAAAATCATAGAGACAATGAATGTGACATTTGATGAGCTTTCAGCTATGGCTTTTGAACAAAGCAGTTCAAAACCCGGGCTTCAAAGCATGACTTCTGGACAAATCAGTTCAGGACTCAATCTTACTTATGCTCCATCAACAATAACAACTCAACAACCAACTGAAGGTGAATTGGATTTACTGTTCGAAGCTATGTATGATGATCATATTGGTGGTCAACCGTCAGCTGCTCCAAGAACTGTTCCGGCTGCTCAAGCACCTCAAGTTCTTCAGACTCTAATGGTAACTACAACAACAGCAGACACCGCACCGACACCAACAAATTCATCCTCTAAAACTACAAACTTTCCAAACACTTCACAAGATGTTAACGAGCTCGAAACCCAGCAACTTACTCAGCATCAACCCGCAAGAATTGCTGACAATGTTCCAAATGCTATTTTCGATGAAAATATGTTTGTAAATCCTTTTGCTACTCCATCCACCAGTGCTGATGAATCATCATCTTCACAATATGTGGATCCATCGAACATGCATACGTTTTACCAACCATACCCTCATGAATATCAATGGACTAAGGATCACCCTCTGGAACAAGTGATAGGAGAACCCTCACGACCAGTTTTGACAAGGAATCAACTCCGATCTGATGGTGACAGGTGCATGTATGCATTAACGGTAAGCACTATAGAACCAAAGAATGTCAAAGAGGCTATGACCGACCCTGCATGGATTGCATCAATGCAAGAAGAGCTTCTTTAGTTCAAAAGGCATAATGTATGGGTGTTAGTTCCTCCTCCGGATAACATAAAAGCTCTCACTTTGAAATGGTTATTCAAAAACAAGCATGATGAAAAGAACATGGTCATTTGAAACAAGACTCGTTTGGTTGTGAGAGGGTACCGCTAAGAGGAAGGAATTAATTTCGAAGAATCCTTCGCTTCGGTTGCTAGAATGGAAGCTATCAGGATATTTTTGGAATATGCTGCGCACAAATCGTTCATTGTGTTTCAAATGGATGTAAAAACTGCTTTCTTGCATGGTACGTTAAAAGAAGACGTGTATGTGTGTCAACCTAAAGGTTTCATCGATGCTGATCATCCAAGCCATGTCTACAAGTTAAAGAAGGCACTATATGGGTCAAAACAAGCACCAAGAGCATGGTATGATGAATTGTCAACGTTTCTCCTACAGAATCACTTCTTCAAAGGCACAATTGATCCAACGTTGTTTATAAGGCGCATTGACAATGACATCTTAGTGGTACATGTCTATGTTGATGATATTATCTTTGGTTCTACACACCCTATGTATACCCAACTATTTTCTGACCTCATGAATAGTCGCTTCGAAATGTCGATGATGGGGGAAATGACGTCTTTCCTTTGATAACAAGTTAACCAATCCCCCCGTGGCATCTTTATAAACCAGTCCAACTACGTGTTAGAAATCCTTAAAAAATATGGAATGGAAACTTGTGATCCCGCTGGTACTCCAATGAAGATCAAAGACAAGCTTGACCTTGATCAAAATGGGACTCCAGTCGATGTAACGAAATATCGTAGCATGATTTGTGCCCTAAAGTATCTTACATCTAGTAGACCGGACATTGTACATGCTACTTATTTATGTGCTCGGTACCAGGCTAAGCCAACCGAGAAGCACCTCAAAGAGGTTAAAAGGATCTTTCGTTATCTCTGGGGAACTGTTAATATGGGACTCTAGTACACGAAGGACTATGGTTTTGAACTTACCAGATTCTCAGATGCTGATTATGCAGGATGTAAAGACACCTTCAAGAGTACTTCCGTGTGAAATGCTAAACAATTCTAAAAAGAAAGCTGGTATAGCTGGT
This sequence comes from Tanacetum coccineum, assembly GCA_026074375.1. Taxonomy (NCBI): domain Eukaryota; kingdom Viridiplantae; phylum Streptophyta; class Magnoliopsida; order Asterales; family Asteraceae; genus Tanacetum; species Tanacetum coccineum. The sequence goes on from BQNB010074160.1 coordinate 8,398, forward strand.
CCTCAAGAAACAAAATTGTATGGCGCTATCAACCGCGGAGGCAAAATATGTGTCTTTATCCGCTTGCTGTGCCCAAGTCCTTTGGATGCGGACACAGTTAACGGATTATGGCTTTCACTTCAACAAGATTCTAATCTATTGTGATTCGAAATCAGCCATAGCCATATCCTGCAACCCGGTCCAACACTCAAGAACAAAACACATCGCTGTCCGCTACCATTTCATAAAGGAACACGTGGAAAAGGGTACGATTGAACTGTATTTTGTCAAGACGGATTACCAACTGGCCGACCTCTTCACCAAAGCTCTTCCAGTGGATCGATTCAACTATTTGGTTTGTCGCCTTGGTATGCGCAGCTTGTCTCCTCAGGAACCTTGACGTCTTGCAAATCTCGGTAATTCTTTATACATATTTATCAAAAAAAAAAAAATACAAAAATATAAAACCAAGAAAAAGAAAATATAAAATTATAAAACCTATAAAAGCAAAATATAAAATCAAAAAATTTCAAAAATACCAAAAATATTCTTCTCCGACATGTCTCTCGACAATCGATAACATTTACGCACCTAGAAATGTTGATTAATATTGACACGTGTGTGTAAATGAAGTTCGAGCGAGAGTTTCAAATGCTTTCAAAACATGTATCTTCAAATTTTTCTCTACGACTTCTAAGTAAATGTCAGCTTAGGACTCAGACTCTAAAGAAAGGAAAATGTTCATTTATGTACATTTATCCTAAACAATGGGAAGTTCATATCTTCTCGGTCTTGAGCAAAGTCATATAAACATTCAAAGTTTTGAATGCTCAAGAGAAGTACTAAGGAAAATGATGTTAACTTGGATATATCTCACATATTTTCCTGTTGAGCATAATTTTTCAAGATATTTTCAAAAAGAAAATTTCTTGAATTTTTTCAAAATTGTTTGCTCAACAAACTCCCACTCCAAAGTTTCACTCCATTATTGAGGGGGAGTATAATAATTAGTTCATTCGACATGCGTTCCTGTTCTCCCCGGACGTAGTTAGACTCATGTGAATTCTGGACATTAACTTGTTTTTAATTCATTAATATTTCAAAAATTGTAAACACATATGCAATTTTTAAGGGGGAGAATAGTGATTAAAATGTGATTAATACGGCTTAATAAAGGATACGATCTCTTGAATATAAGTGCGTTCCCAAACCTCGCATGTACAAAACTCTTTCATAATATGGTGCACATGTGTAGGGGGCTTTTTGGTAACTCTGGAAACACTCAATGGGTCTCAAATGATTTCTCAGACACGTTGATTGATTTTTTATCAAATGGTTTTATGGATCTTCATGGCAATGCCCCAAAGACCCTCCACTGTATGTTGTCTCAGGAGTTATAAGTGCGGTTAAGGTTTACTAGTAATCGTTCCATGATCCAGCCAGAACTGGAGGGATCTACCCAGTAACACTCTATTAGATAGAGTAGAATTCCTAGGTATGATTGAAAAAGGAGTAAAGTGAGAATAAGGGAATAGTGCCGACTGAGATGGAGCTAGTGCTGGAATAAACCCAACAAGGTACTAGTCTAGATATTCTCGTAATCAACTGATAGAGGTTGAAGAATGAAAAAGAATTAATAGAAACGAGTGAAAAGAAAGTAAGCCCTCCATACACCTAGGCAGAAACCGGGTCAATACATCTGTTGTCAGAATCACAATGATGATTGCTGACTTTGAAGACTGACATCATGGACCCAGTGATGCAATGCACAACCCTCCCTAGCCACTCAGAATCACTCAAAAGATTTATGTTTCATTTCTCACGGAGATCAACACGTTTCTATCGGTTTTCTCATTCCGAGATCGTTGATATTGAAAAGGTGGCAGTCCGCTCCAGCCTCCGATTACCAAATAACAAATGTGCACTTATAGAGTCTAGATCCAATGAGATCCATCAAAAATCTCACTAGGACACAAATTCCAATATACAAAATGTCGTACATCATTATACAACATTTGGTATCAATAAGTCTTACGCATTATCCTTGTGATAATTTCTAGAACATCAGAGTGATACTCTTTAGTATTCACAGTGACGATGGAAATCCTTCTTGAGCCAACATCAAACAAGCTCTTGGTAGGTGACTTGTGAGATTCTAAATGAATCAAGCTTGTGTCAACTAGAAAGCAATGATGGTGCGATTCTATATGAATCAAACTTATTCTAGTATATGAATTGACTACTTAATCAGAAAGAGAGTAACTATCTGATTCACTCTTATCGTGCTGTCTGCTTTGAGACATTTCGATAATGAGAACAAGTAAGTACGGTGAATCTAGTGCATCTGCGTTAGAGGATCCAACACTTTGAGCTGGAAACCCTGTCAAGGAGGCTCTTCTAAATTGAGCCTACCTGATCACAGGTGCAGTATTTATACTGTAAAACGGTCCTCACGGAACTGGATGTTAATGTAACCGAACTCAAGACGAATGACAAAGCCATATTCGTCTATATCTACTTGTTAATACAAATAAACCCATAAAATGTGTTTATTTCTATCTCACGACCTTCCTAGTTTTATTGATGACAAAACATAAAGAAACATCATGTTAAAACCATCTCTAAAAACATAAGATTTTAGAAAATCTCAAAGTGTCATAAAAATGTGTATGCATTAATTTATGTAAACCTAAACTATACACAAAATGCTTTCTAACTCCTCTATTATTTACAACACTCATGACCTAACAAATCAGCAAATCCAAGATAATCTTACGAAGAATACACATTATCTCGTCGAAGAATTTGCAAATCAAATTTGATTTGTGGTTTACTGAAGGTAGGATACCATTGATTTTGGCTGCCGGTTCCATTCATTAATAGAACCGGCAGAACCGGGCTACAATACTTTCTTGGCTATAAATACCAAGCCATTTCTCATGTTTTTACACATCTTCTCACTTAGAAATACTCTTTAATCATCTAATCTTTCTCTCTATTTTTCTTGCATACTTTCCTTTAGCATTTTATAGGTAATTTACTTCAAAGAAGAAAATTGCCAAACACCCCTTCGAGACGATCAAGTTTTAAAGCATCATATCTCTATAGCATCATCAAGATCACATTTCTGAGTCTTGAACATCATATTGTAGTTGTTAGTTATATTGTATCAATTGTTAAATCAAGTGTAGTAGTGGTTTGTTGATCTACCAAGTATGAAGAAATCCGTAATTAGCTTTGTACCGAAAAAGAGGTATAAGCAACGTTGTGAGGCTTCTCCGCCAATTGAAAGGAGTTCGGCGACTAGTGTTTACAAACTCTCGAGTAGGTGACTCAGGAAGTAGAGTAGGGCAAGGAAGGTGTCCTTGTAGCCGAACCACTATAAAATACTTGTTAACTTATTATCTCTTTCTAACTCTACAATTATTAGCATTTCAAATTCTTACTCATATACCAATATCAATATCATAACATTCCACAATAGTTTTTCAAACAAAATTAAAAAAAAGGTAACAATTAATTAAGAAAACTATTCAACCCCCCCTCCCCCTTCTAGTTTTCCACACTGTTGTTTATCACTAACATAAATTTTCAGGTATAAGAGATGGCGTTTCATCCTCATTCCAGCTGAGTCAAGATTCACCACCTCATGCTCAATCAACAAAGATAAATACATGATGAAAGCTCAAGTACATGTGCTAAAGCCTTCCGCAATCTTTGATATACAAGCACTTCTTCAAAAGAGCATTATCGATAAGATTACCAAGCCATAACAAATAATCATGTCAAATGAAATATTGAGGGAGATTGTTAGCAAGCTTTCAATACCTTGAGCATGAGGGTGGAGACACAAGATCGCAAGGCAGCATAAAGATTCAAGGATAAAGATTTAAAGATCTCAAGAATCAAGATAAACTCAAGGCTAAAGACCAAGATATAAAGATTAAGTTAAAAGTTATCAAGTCAAAGATTAAGATTCAAGATCACATGCATCCAAAAAGAACTTCAAAAGAATTCCCAAGAACACAAGGCTTCAAGACTCAAGACGTCACAAGAAGGATCCACAATCGAATGACCACCCCTTAGGGGGAGATTGTTAGCCGTGTTTTTATGTAAAGTGATGGTCATTTATTATTCTTGAGCCTTGTATAGAAAAACGTAGTTTACGGGAATTCATTTAAGCTAATTGGGTCTAGGTGTCGGGCTTAAGCCCATTCGTAGCTTGGTCCGGCCCAAAAGACCCATAAGAAAGCCCACAAGGCTTGTCCACTCTATGTACTATATAAAGCCCTCTCCAAGTATGGAGAGGGTGTTGCTTCTCATTTTCTTTATAGTGCAAGTAACCATTTTATTTGTTTTTATTTCTCTCTTTAAAATATTTTTTCTTATGTTGTGTTCTTGGTGATGAAATGATATCATCTAACAATAACAAACTGAGATCTTCAAGTTATGTTTGTTTATTCGAGTTATGTTCTTGAATTTTGGTTACAATTTTGAATTTTTGTTTTTTGGTTAATTTTCCACCTTAATCAATGTGTTAGATTTAATTGCTCTAATTGTATGGATAGAAATCATGGGCTTTAGATATTGGTTGTTAATTAAAGTTAAGAAGAAATGTATGTGTTCTTTAAGAATTTGGGTAAAGAAGAACGTGTATGTGTAAAGAAAATCAAAGAAGATGAATATGATGATTTGTTCATCTAGGAAAAATAGAAAATAGGATGAAGATGATAGGATTCAATTTAATAGAAAAATTAAATTAAGTGTAAAATAGAGAAGGTTCAAGAAGAGGGTATTTTAGACATTTTAGTTCGACCAAGGACCAAAAGTGAAACCAAATCTTCGCCACACGGACGTTTTTTGCACTTTCATAATTCGGCGGACCAAACGTGCAATTTGGACAAACCACAAGGACCATTTTTGAAATTCTCTCTTTTCTAGATTTGAGAAGATTTAAAAAGATTATTTCCATTTATGGTTAATCTTATTTTGTCTTATTGATTGATATAAATATCTTATAATCAATCATGTGTTTATTTGAAACATTGGATTATAAGAGATTTATGCAAATGATTAAGTTTGTATGCAAGAAAAAATATTATTCTTTGATGATGACAAAATAACTTGTTTACGTAAACTTTTACGTAGTATGACATTATTTTTGTTATTATAAAAAATTGAAGATCATTAAATATAAAAATCGTTTTTACGGGAATATTTGTATTAAAAATCTCTCCCTTTTTGATGATGACAAAAACTAAACTCATATTATTAAAAGTAACTAAAATAAGTTTTTAGTTGTTGAGTTTACGTATCTTCTCCCTCTTTTTGTCGAAGCAAAAAGTGTTGTGGAGGCGCGGTTGCAAGTTGTATTTAAGGAATGCAAAGTAACGGCGTGACGAATGAAAAGTAAAGATAAGACGATTAGCAAGTGCTCCTCCTCGGTGTATGCTCCCCCTTTGTTTGAGGCACCAAAGAATCGAGCTATGAAGGCGTGCTACAAAACAAAGTTAGTAGACAAGCAAATATAAAAATATAGCAAAAACACACGCATATATATAAGCATAACAACCACCATCATCACGACACAAAAACTAATAATGTTAATTCTATTATAAGAGAAATAACATAAAATTGAGCATAAAATAAACTAGAAATAACAAAAGCTAGAAAAGATAAAAAAAACTAGAAAACTAAAAAAAACTAAAACTAAAAATTCCAAATCTTGGGATGAAATCTTTTCTCCTATATAATCTGAAGGGTTGGAGAAACACAAAGGTGTTTTTATTGCAGAAAGTATGATGGGTTGGATGAAGATTCAAGGTGGAATCAGATTTTAAAACATATAGTTAACCTAGTTTGTTAAGCATTTAAATTTCATGCCTGGTGGTGCTACAACATTGACAAAACATGTCGTGAAGGTGAGGCATGTCATTTGAATGTATAAAATCTAAGATGTTGTTAGGAGAGTTAGGGAGTTGTTGGTTTCCAGTTATGTGTTAAGTTTGAGGTTTTTTCCAAGTTTGAGGTGCATTGTTGATGATGTATAACAAAAAATGGTTGATATGATGGTTTATGTTCAAAATACAGGTGTGAGGATGTTAGAACTGAGGTGGTGGTGACGGATTTGAGTGACCCGGTGGCCAATTATCCACGGTTGAAACACATGGGTCATTAGGTGATAAATGTTATGGTGGAAGTTCTTGAGGTTCAAGCTTCATAGGTATGACAAATTGTAGTTTTGGTGGAGAAGCAACATGAGTTGATGTGGGTGACTCACTAGTAGATGATGAGGAGGTTTGATAAGTGCTCCACTATAGTGGATTCGATGTGTAGCCATGTGGTGCAAAAAGATTTCCTTTAATGGGGTAACGATGGAGTTCCTTTCATTTTGTTTCCTCACTTTAAGGATTCAAGGTATACATAGTAAAAAATAAAAGGTGGGATTGACACTAATTCTTGCGGTTTTTCTCTTGTAATTGGGTGAGTTTGTCTTGGATGAACTAGTCATTGTGAGGAACTAGTGAAATGTATGTGTGAAAGTTGTAAGAAATGTAAAGAAAAATAAGGTTAAGGGTGATGATTATATGATGGAAATGGTGAAGTGTTTTACATAAAGGTTCTTGGATTATATGAAAGATATGATTTATCCTAAGGTTCAAAATTCCATTTAGGATCATATAGCATGAATATAAGATAAAGTGGAAAAGGTTAAAAAAATGACAAAATTAGTATTTTGGCGCCTGGCCTGGGTTTAGATAGATCTACCTAAACCCAATACGGATCTCGGTGATGGGAGACCCGTAGATCTACAGAACCCTAAAAAATGACCGAACATGTAATTGCTGCCAAAAATCCAACAATTAAGGCATGCAAAATTGTACCTATCATATTCAATAAGCTAAACTAACCCATAAGCACAGAGTAAAAACCAGTAATAACCGTTTCCCATCCAACCAAAGTATTAAAGGGTAAAAACATGTTAATAAACCAAGGAAAAAAAAAAAAAATAACAGTCAAACAAGGTATTTTGTTCATTGATCACAGACATTAATTACATCCCCTCTTCAACAACCATCCCATCGTAGAAAGCCAGAGCATTATCTTGAACATCCTCTTGGTCTCCCTAGTTCATCTGACTGTTTTCCAACGAGCGGGAGAGCTCTTATGGTAAGACCAAGGGAAATCTTAAGTGCAAGGAAAGTCTCCCATTATCTGAGGGGGCAGAATCGGATAAGGAGATGAGGGTAATAAGGCTTAATTGGAACTTACGAACATTTTCAAGGCTTTTTTTGGTTGTTTTGCCTTAATGATGACATTATTCAAGGGACGAGGATGTAGCGACGTCAAAGGGAATTATTTGCCATGCTGCCTTGAATTCTTACAGAAACGAAGATAAATCATACCGTATCGTCACACATTGTCAATCCAAAAAAAAAAAATCCTAAAAGTAGTCCATTCGCCTAACTATAAAGTAGGCGAGATTGTATGGTCTACCAACCTCTATGCAATATAACATTAAAGCAATTGATCCTTGAACATGGTCTCTATTCTCTATGGCTACATATGCATTTTCCTTGATGACAAGCTCACAAGGTTTCAAGTGATTGAGAAGTTCATTTGTTTCTATTTAATCTAGTAGTTTATGCACTATTCCTTGTTTGGTTTGTTTTTCAAATGTTACTCTTAGGTGAATCTTATTACGAATGTCCTCAAGAGAAGGAGGTTTGAGTTGTATAGGGGAACTTGCTCTAAGCTATTTTCGAGTTGATCAAGTGACCAAATACCAGAATAGAGACATATGCCTTGACTTAGAAGTGATGTGAGTTTAGCGAATTGGTCTAAGGAAATGTTGAATTCACGTCCATTGATATCAAATGTCATAAAGAGGCGATTATCTTCTAAATATCTATCAAGACGTAGGGTCTTGTAGAGTTTCATGATGAACCTAGGATATATTTCCTCATCTAGATTGAGAAGGCATTCAAAACCTATCCTATTGAATTTTTCTAAGGTTTCTTGGATCATATCTTGATAGAAAGATATGTCAATAGCTCTCCCTCGTGAACAAATCATTTTTCAAGAGTTCTATAGATTTCTTTGAGTTCCTCGAACATGTTGGGATCATGAGTTGAGATCAGCATAGACTCAAAATTTAGCATAGACCCAATGAACAAATCCTAGCCACTCATTTTTTTATAAATATAATAAAAACCTACTTTCCACCTCTTTTTAAAAAAAAATATCTTACAAACGGTAAATCCTCAAAGGACAAAAAATACACCATCGCGACGAGTATTTTTTATCTTTCAGTAGACATCCACTTCGATATACTTTCGAAGAACTTTTACTCATTTATTTTCAGTCCACGACTGAAAAAAACACAAAGTATTTGTATCAAATCACATGTGATTTTATAAAATCACATGTAATTTTTTCCAGACGTAACTAAAAATACTGAAAAATATTTCGTCGAAAGTATTAGAAATGCCCCTTTATAGAAAGATAATTTAATTGCCGTCGCAATAGTATGTTTTGTTTTACTTAACGATTAACGGTTTGTGAGATATTTAATTTTTAAAAAAGAGGTGGAAAGTGAGTTTTTATTATTTTGATTAAAATAATAGTGGCTATGATTGGTTCATTGGATCTATACTTTGTATAATCATCATACTCATAAACTTGTATCACCACTAGTTTGTAAACTAAGTGTTTTTTCTAAATAAAACAAGTAAAACTTTATAAATGAAATATTGTAATTACGTTTTATGAATGTTGTATGTGTTACAATAGTCATGCCTTATTAAAACTTGCGGTCCAACTTTATTTATTAGTTAAACCTATGAACTTACCAACGTTATGTTGACATTTTAAGCATGTATTTTGGTATGTGCTTAATTACACATACCTTTTACCTTTAAAAACGAGCTAAAATAACCAAAAACGGACTCAAAATGCCAAATATATGCTTGTTTTGCTAATTGTGTTGTGCAGGATACGGATATCTCACAAAGAAGACAAAAAAACCAAGCAAAAAGCGACAAACCGGACTCGGGATGGAATAGTGTGGTGAAGACGAAGCTCAATCAAAGTCAAGTCAACCCGAGAAGAAAAAGCAAAGAAAACTATATCTTGAGGGGTCAAATGCCAAAACCCCTAGTGATATTAATGAATGGAAACAAAACAGTGCCTGATATGCCAATTTGGGAAACTTCATTTATAAATAAAAAGGGGAAAAAGAGAAATGAAAAGAAGAAAGATGTGGAGGGGCTTTTCTTGTACACAAACCAAACATACCCTTAATCATCTTCAACCTCCCTCTGTCACAACCCAACTTGTATAAACCTTTTCCCAATCTTCCCGCCAATACCAAAACCAGCCAGCACCCTGTTTTGCTCCCATACTTCTACCCTGCAACACTCCATCAACCACTTGACAAAACCTTCCCACTTACCCCACATGGCCACAATGCCAAGTTGGCAATCCAAGGGCCATTTCGAATGCCAAGGGTGAGAGAGAATACAAGGAAATTAAGGGCCAGATATCTTGTGAGTTATAAACACAAAACTAGCACAAGGAACTTTATACTCAGCAAACAACACAGTCATCTCAACAAAGAAAAGTCCAATTGAAAGTCTCAACAGAAACCTTCAGCTTGTTTTTACCTTTTTACTTTGTATAAATAGGTCTATAGAGCCATTTACGCGTGTGTAATTTTTAGTTTTTAATATAAAAAAAACTTTTTCCTTTCTGCAATTTGTAAAAGTTCCAAGTTTAATGAAATTTCAGTTTGTTTTGCAATTCGTGTTCCAAGTTTACATTACCTTAAGTTTGTTTTAAAGCAAACACATAAGCTCGAAAGTCTCTAAGCTCTTTATTTGAGCTAAATAAGTGTTAATTAAGTTTAAATTCTGCAAATCAGTTTAATAACCTGAATTACCTTTGCATTTGAATTGTGGAAAGCATTTTGGAAGTTGGTTGTAATGGAAAACCAAATGGACTCATACCCTAGCTTATTAATAAGCTAGGGAGCTTATAGCTGCCCTTTTGGGTTCCTCTTGTTTAGCTAGAGGTTCATTGTAAGTCTCTTATTTAATTCTTGCACTTTTATTTAAGGTTACTTGATATGTGTTTAATTACACATACCATTTTCCACTATATACGGACTTAAATGACTAAAAACGTACCAAAAATACATTGTATTTGTATGTTTGTATTCGTATTGTGCAGGAACGGATATTCAAGAAAAGGACAAAAAGAAAGCCAAAAGCAAGCAATTCCAAGCACGGAGTAGAAAAGGGCAAAGTCAAAAGTCAGCAAAGCAAGAAAATACAACTTGAGGGGCCAAAACTGCCAAAACCTCAAGTTATATTGCAAAAGAGAAAGACAAGGGTTAAAATTGCAAAGAAGGTAGAGATTACATTTAAGTTATACAACTTGAGGGGACCAATCTGCCTACTCCCCCAAAAAAGTCTTCTTTCCCGCCCCAAAAACCCAGTTACAACTGGTATGTCGCCCATACTTTCTTCCCTGCAAAACCACTTCTCTCCCTAGCCAAAATCATTTCATCCACCCTACATTTTCCCCCCAGCTGTATAAAAGTCCATGTTGGCAATCCCTCACCATTCCCAAAACATTTTCGATGGCTAAGATTGTTTCAAAAGAAGCACAAAAGGAATTGAAGGCTGGGATTTGTTTTAGTCTCTCCTCACACAACAAGCACACTTGTTTTTATCTCTCCAAAGAAGCACAAGCTGCAAGATGAAGCTTTGGCTATAAATAGAGCTTTTTGTAAGCCTTTGAGGCATCTAGTTTTTAGTTTTCTTAGCAACTAATTAATTTTTAATCTTAAGCTTAAATTTCAAAGTAACTTACAGCTTTTACTTTCAGCTTTGTAACATTTCCAAGTTTTAATGCAAGTTTGAAGTTTGTAAGTCAATTTACAATACCAGTGTTAAGTTTCTTAATCATATTGTTTTGTGTTTAAAATCATCTCACCACAGCTTACTCATAAGCTGTTTTCATTAAGTAAAGAGAAAAAGTTAAGTAGTAAAGAGAAAATCACAAATATCACTCTCAAATATACCACAGCTTATGGTATGGATGATAAGCCAATTCTGGATGGGCTTATGGACTCTCACTAGCTTGTTTTATACAAGCTAGAGCTTGTAGATTCTCTGTTTGACCCTGTTTTGAGCAAGGGTGTTGTAAGTTTTTCTTTTCCTTATTGTTCTTATTTTCTGCAGAACTGTTTTAAGTGCTTATTTTGCTTATTTGCTAGTTGAAAAGTGTTTACTTTACTTTCTTACTTAGTACTGATAGTTCACTTGTTAAAACTGTTAGTTATAAGTTAATACTGCTAGTTCACTTTTTGAGCAGTATTAACCTTAAAGCTACCAGTACTAACTCCAAGTTAGTACTGCTAGTTCATTTTCTGGAATTTCAAAGATAACAGTTTTAACTTACACTAGCAGTACTAACTTAAGTTAGTACTGTCAGTTAAAACTGTTAGTACTGGTGGGCCATTTTAGCTTATCAGCTTATTATTTCAACTTATTTAAGATTTCTTTAGCTTTTTAAAGTAGATTAAGCCTATTTTAGTCTACTATATTCAGTAGAACTTATTTGCCCTTTTCAAAATAATTTTAAGAGTTTATCAGTTTTAGTTTTCTAGCTTATTTATCATTTTAGTTTATTTTAGTTGCTTATTCCAATTACTAAGTGCTTATTAAGGTTAGGTGAACTTCTGTTTTAGCTTGTTTATTTATTTATTAATTCTTTAAGTCTTGTTAGCCTAGCAGTACTAACCTTAAGCTAACAGTACTAACTTTAGCCTAGCAGTACTAACTCCAAGTTAGTACTGGTAGTTAAAACTGTTAGTACTGTTGTTAGTACTGTTGTGTTTATCTTGTTAAATTTAGCTTAATTGCTTTTTATATTTGCTTATTTAGAGTTAGTTTAGCTTATTTAATTTATCTTAAGTTTATTTGAGCTTATTTGTGTCTTAGTTTAAAGTTTTAAAGTATTTTTTTTTTGTCATTCCTAGTTTTGATTCTTGTTCCAGCTTATTCTCTTTGCTATTTTTATGTGCTTTTGTTTATTTATATCAGTTTTAGTGCCCAATCATTCCTTGTGACATTCATACACAAATCATCAATCGTCTTGCGATTTTCCATTCAAGCCTCGTTGGGACATAACGACCCGGGGACACTCTATACTACTTCCGGTTTTCTTGCTCTCGCGTGGTTTCGTCCCTTGGTGTATTTATATCACATATAGATAGGTTTTAAGGGGTGAGTTTGCGCGAGTCAGCTACACATATATTTTGACATTTTTGCAGGACTTATTCTTAACATCAACAATTCGGTGAACTCCATTACAAAGTTGTTGCCAACAAAAGTATTCGAGCAACTCGTTTAAAAGATTGACACGCGATGCTTGAAATATCTACATTAAATTGAGGAGGAGCATTATGCGCACTGCACTCTTTTCCTTCATCAAGTTTTTATCCTATTGGGTTTTTCTTGATAAGGTTTTTAACGAGGAAGATTATGGCGTATAACAAACAGTGAATATCCAAGGAGGAGTGTTATAAATATATTAATTATCCACCTTTATGAGTTGTTAATTACCCTTGAATAGATAGTTAATTAGCTAGGGGTTACATTCCCTTTACCCTTATAAATAAGGGTCACATTTACTCATTAGAAAACTCAATATAACAATCACCTCCTTCCTTCTCTATCTCTCATTCTCTACATTTTATAACGATTGTATTTGATGACTAAAATCAAGGAAAGTGATTAGCCTTTCAATAGTTGTGTAACCAAACAAAATGGAAAGAGACCAAACATTTTTTCTTTTTCTTGTGTGTTGTGCGTGTACAAAGTGTGTGTGTGTGGGGGGGGGGGTTTAAATGAGGTGACACTTACATGTATTATAGCCTCTTTGATTATTTGAAAACTGTTTCAGGTAGATTTGTAGGTTTACATGTTTAATTTCTTTTTTAAATTGCTTGTATTATAAAAGTAGTCTTATACATTGATCACATGGACTTTGATCATTTCTTAAATGTTTGGTTATACTTTTATAATACAAGTAAAATTTTATTATACATCAATTTTTAATAAACATTGTATGTGATAGTTTATTTAAAAAAATTTTGGTCACATTGTCTAGGTCGGATTACGGGTGATTTGGGTCACTGTGTATGGTCTCAGAGATAGAAAGTGAGGTGACAACTGATGTGATCGGTCACATTGTTTGGTCGGATAAACCACTTATGTGGTGTTGTTTATTTAGAAATGCTTCTTAACAACAACATAATCGACACATACAACGCGGTCATACATTATGGGTCTTAAAACGTTTGTTATTTGTTCATCATCTAGACGTCGTAAGATGCAAACAGTGGTTAAGAGCTTTGTTTTTATTTTGCACATTAAGGATGTAGTAACGAGACATAAACCTCTTACTTGAACTAGATGTGGAGGGGGGAGGTCTTAATACCTCTAAAGTCATTTTTTATTCTTAATTTATTTTTAACTATTTTTATGTTTTTTATTTATTGTTTACCTTTGTTAAGATTTTTATTTATATATGGTGTATTTTATTTAAATTTCTTGATTTTTTTTTCTTGTTTCACTTTTTGTATTATAAAATATTAAATAGGAATCATTGCATATGTTTTGTTAGATAAAAGTGTATAAGATGATATGTGACAATTCATATTTTTTTCAAATTGAAAGGCTCGGTTTCAGACTTATATATTGTAACCCTTGCCCTTTTCCTGTGATTTGAATGTTCTAATTTTGTCCTTTGACTATTTGACTCTTGTCATTTTATGTTAGAACAAGACACCCAAGTGTTGATGGAGGTTAATTATATTAACGATTGATATGTTTTATGGTTATATGGTGTATAATAATTCTTTTTTAGAGGGTATTATTATGTTGATTATGTTCCGAGTGGTTTGACCCGTGAATAATGTGAAATGCCGAAAACAAGTCCCGACACGTCCGATAATGTTCAAAATGATTTTTGGGAAGTTTAATGGGGAAATAAGTCGTGTAAATACTTTAAGTTATGGGAAAAGTATGTTTAAAAGTGAACATAAAAATACTAATTAACTTCGAGAAAAAATTTTACGATCGAGGTATTGAGTTTTAAGTGAACCCGACACACAAAAAGAAGGCAAAACCCTTATGCCTCTAGGATATCCTATCCGGTTTCAAACCTTGTAGGGGACAAAGATGGCACTTTTTTAGCATGTTTGTCCAAACCTCCTAGTACATATGTTTTGTTTTCATCATTCACACAAAGTGCATGTTCTGAGATCAAAAATAAATTTGGTTTCTCTCTTCTTTTTCCTTTGGTCGGCCGAACACACCAACACACACAAACACTTCTTTTACTACGTTTGGGTTATTGTTTAGGGTTTCTCTCTTCTTTTACCATTTGATTAAGAACATGAAGACATAGAAGTTTAGGGTTGATTCTAGTGTCCAGGTTATTGTTCAAACTATGTTTGGGTAATCGGTTCACGTTCGTTCTCACTTTTCAAAACCCTCTTTGTAAGTTTTCTAAATTTACATTTTAACTTGTACTTTTATGTGTTAAATGATGTGTAGATGTTAGTTGTACGGTTCGTTTGTTAAAAATCAAAAGTGAAAAGTTTACGAATGGATAACTAGGGCACGTTTTGGGTTTGAACAAAAATAAAAGAGTATAAGGTTTTGTTAGTTTTGATATTATGGTCGTGATGGTTGAAAAACATTTATTGCTAATTAGTTTATTTTGGATAATAGCTTATTTAGCTTATTTATAAGCACTTTTTGGCTTATTTTAGGCTTATTGTGGTTCGAAGACCACAAAGAAGCAAGTATTATGTGTTTTTGGTTATTACCCTAGTATGTCATATTTTTGTGAACTATTTTTATAGCTTATGGTGATAACCAAATACGGTACGTAGCTGATTAGCTTATTTTTAAGCTTATGGAATTAGTTTTGGAGCTATTGAGCTCACGCCCCAATAAGCCTCAATAAGCCATGGCTTATTGAGTGCTTATTGGTCTGGATTACTTTGTTACATATTGTTTTGGGCTTACATTTACTAATGGGCTTTGGTATTAGGCCTAAAGTATATATTATACGTACGAATATCATAATGGATCCTTTAAGGCCCAATAAGCGTAAACTAGTCGTTTTAAGAGATTTGACGGACTTTTGGAAAGCGAAACATACTTATGAATTGATATTAGAAGTCGTTTGGAGAATACATTTTGGTGAACATTGCGAAATATGGATTTTTTTCATTTTGTTGGAAAATGGTGAATTTGTGGAAAATTGTTTGAAATTAAGGTTTAAAACCTTGGAAAACGTTATATAAACGTACAGGTCATGTCGAAATTTCGTAAAAAGTCTATACTTAGAATTTTTACTTATTAAAAAGTGATTTTCAATTCAATAATAAGAAATTTATTATTTTAATAATGTGACTAAAAGACGAAAATTATATTTTTTTGAAACTTTTCTATATTGTTTAGTATAATTAGACGGTTCGTTTTCGTTAAACATAAATGCTGACATTAATGGTTATTAAGAGTACCGAATGTGATTTATTGAGTAGATTGCCGTCTTCCGTTTTCTAGGAAGATTGTGTGATTATGTGCTTTGCTTTAGCAGGTAAGTTGAGTGAATCATATTACCCTGCAAGGACTTAGCGTTAGACAGGCGCACAACGACAGGAAATCTAGTTTCTAAAACTTACCCGTGAGTCAGAGACAACAAAATCCGTACTTAAATAGCGACCGGTTACAGCATTTACATCCCACACCCTGCCAATCATCACAATAATCGTGCCAATGACATCCACCTCCAATTCGTCCAAGAACAAATGAGGCTTCGTCTATAAAGATTCAGCCATGCATGCAGCTTTGCTATCCGATTTGGTGCCCCCAGACTTGGCCGACATCTTTTCTTGAGGCTTCGTTGGTGAAGATTCATCCATGCATGCAGCTTTGTTATCTGATTTGGTTCCTACAGAGTCGGTGGACATCTTTTTCTTTGCTTTGACTTGTGTGTTATCTGGTATAACTTTTCTGTTATGATGTGTGAGAAGGTAAATTGGTAACCGCTGCATTTATAGCCACATCCAGGTTGATTGGGTTGCTTTCAGGCTCTAACTACAGCAGATGTAAGGTCTGTAACAACAAGGATTCTTTGCATTCTTACAGGGTGTTACGTAACTGCACAATGAATGCTTCCTAATGAATGGAGAAGAATCATTTGCATTAACTGACATTTGTTGAATACAACTTCACATCCGGCTTCTAATGTAGCACGATTTTGTACATACGGTTGTGTGGGTAACACATAGCTTTTAAGGATACAACCCCATTAAATTTAGGGGTTGTATCTTTTAGTATAATAGATGATAGAACCATAAATTTTTTTATAAAAGATTATCTACACAATGATGTGTCATGCAAACTAATTGATGCATATAAAAGAGAGAATCAAAAAGTAAACTTAAGAATGACACTAATTATATGACATGTCATTTTGTGAACATTTTTTGTGAATTCTTTGTGGTTCTAGCATTTCTCAAGATGAAATGAGTATATTTGTCCAACACAACATTTTATACTTTGTGACCCGACTGGTTTTATAATCCATCTCATGTATTTATATATTTATATTGCCCTAATCTCAGTATTTTTATTGCAAAGTCTTTTACTTTTTTACCAACCAAACACATTATACAGTTGTATTATAATATCAAATCCATTAAAAACCATCCAAATACGATAAACCAAACAGCCCATTAGTGTCAAAATTAATTTATAACATCAATTAATCAGTGGTTAAAAGGTACTTAACTATGAAAAGTTAAAACAACATTCTATCGTCGTAGACAATCTACCATAAAAAGATTAAAAGCAGAAAGCTTTGTTTATATATCCATGTGTTTTAAAATAAGGACTCACACTCTAAAATGTAATGTTTTCTAAAACAAGCTCACTTCTTCTTTGTCAAACGATCACTAATAATCAAAATGCTCAACACTCTTTTACCAAACGACTAATAAAAATAAAAATGCTTATTGCTCACCGCCTTAAAAAGCTCCACACCGCCCTGCGCCAAACATACCTGGTTGTGTCTCAATGATATCTCATTTTTGTGAGAAACTCCCTAACAAAATGGTTATAATTCAAGTTCTGTGTATGACATGTAAGATAGTTTTGTGGTTAAATACAATGAGATGGTTACAATTAAAAGAAAGAAGTTCTATGCTCCTTTTGTATTCTTTTTTTAATTGGTTTTGTCCTCATTTGACAAAGTGAGGCCCACAGGGCCACAACTAAGAGCGCACGGTGTCATAACGCAGAGCCCGACGTTATGCCGACGTGGCTCGGCGTTATGTCGCATTATAACACCCCCTACATTTCCAACGGCGTTGAAGCCGGAGTTAACCCACCAATGTGGGAACCAACGTGAAAAATAAAAAATGAAAAAATTCAAAATTTTTTAAAGTGCCTCAACGGCTATTAACGGGCAAAAATTCAATATTTTTTAAAACCTCCACAATACAATATAAATACCCCTTTATACCCAACTATTTTTTACACACAACCAAAAATCCTTTACAAAAAAACACATTCTTTCACAATGGATCCGAATCAAAGCGATGACGAACGTAACAATATTTCGAAGGTCGATGACAAAACCGGCATGTGGTTTATGATGCAAGCGTACGAGTATAACCAACGGTTGGAAGAAGAACAAAATTAACCTCGTTTGACCCATAACCGATCAACCGTGATCGTGAGGATGCCGAAATACGTTTGATGGCCGACTATTTTGATGACTATTGTAAGTATCCGTTATACTATTTTCGAAGAAGATATCGTATGAGCCAAAAACTATTTATAGATATTTTTAAAGGTTTTGAATCTTGTGATGTCGATCCTCTTCCAAAACATTTTCATTTCTTTACTCATCGACCCGATGCTACGGGTCGAACAAGTATGAGTGTCATTATAAAATGCACATCTGTCATACGCCAATTGGCATACGGCAATACACCCGATGCATTTGACGAATATTTGCAAATGGGTGAGCATACCGCACGTGATTGTCTAGATAATTTTAATAAGTGCATTATTGATTTGTACATGTCGAAGTATTTACGAAAGCCAACATTGGCTGACGTTGAAAAAATATATAATGCACATGAGAATAGTCATGGCAGGGGCAATACGGCAAGGGTGATAAAAAAAATACCCAACTATTATGCTTGAAGTTGTTGCTTCGCAAGATTTGTGAATTTGGCATGCGTTTTTTAGGGTAGCGGTGCAAATAACGATATTAATATTTTAGATAATTCTCTGTTATTTGATGACATAGCCCCTGTAGCTCCGTTCGTGGTAAATGGTGTCGGGTTTGAAAAGGGATATTACTTAGCCGACGAAATTTGTAACACCTCCAAAATGGGTCGCAGCGGAATAAGGATCCGGGGCATGTTACTTCAAGATCAACAACACAAGATATATATAAGAACGACACAAAAGTCGTTTAGATTGATACATTGGATTTAATAAAAGACATATTACAAAAGCTTATAGCTTTACTTGTTCTTTGTTTAATATTACAAAAGATGACATAGATTTCCCAAAACATGATGCACATAAATCTTTAACAGTGCAATCCAAAACATAATTCAATGCATACATGGCAGCACCGACCCATTCGTGCCTATTGACCTCCTGAAAACATTGCTTAAAACGTCAACAAAAATGTTGGTGAATTCATAGGTTTATGTATTTAAATTTATGCAGGACCGCAAGACTTTCCCGTGATGTTACAACATATGCCAACAATCACAAAACCAGATTACTGTTGCACTAAGCTCATGGACACTGAAGCACAACCAGTATATTGCTATTTTAGCATTATATTTCCCGTACAGAATGTTTAACCCGCAACATCCCAAGTCCGTACAAGGTCCAAACGTTCTATCCCAAGATGATGAGCTAATCACCCAAACGGGGATGTTAAATAATCCCAAAGATCTATTTATATACATCGCGCCCACATAATGCAATAAACACTAACAACTATGCAATTGACAGTTCATGATATAGCTCAGGAGGTTTGATCTGCTACATAGGCAACCATAAACCCAATAAACTTTAAAAAACAAAAAAAACACTTGCTCCAATTATATAAAACAAAGCATGTTTTCCCACCCCAAATAATAGTAAAATAATCCTAAAACTGTAAAAGTGGGGCTATGACTCCACCTGATACAGATAGTCCAAATAATCACAGATAAAAACGATCAGCAAGACGATAAATGCAACCTATTTAATTAAAGGCCCGTATCATTACTGAGTACTTTAATAATAACCTTGAAATATAATCTTATAGTTGTTAACATCGTACTATCGTTCGGGCTATCATAATTAAAGAG
Organism: Tanacetum coccineum; assembly: GCA_026074375.1. Taxonomy (NCBI): domain Eukaryota; kingdom Viridiplantae; phylum Streptophyta; class Magnoliopsida; order Asterales; family Asteraceae; genus Tanacetum; species Tanacetum coccineum. Next base: position 27,851 of record BQNB010074160.1, read on the forward strand.
GTCATGACATGACGTACGAGGAGTTAGGACACTTTAATCGTAAATCCAACAACTCGTCGATACGCCATCCGAAGAGGCCTCATTATGAAACTCCCTAGTATTATAGCACTTTGATAACCACTCAGTATTCTATATAGCATAATCACCGACTAATCGTTTTAGTAAAATAATATTTATAAAGTGAAAACGTTTATAAATATACTTTTCGTAAAAATGACCTAATTTGGTCGTTTTAAGCCCGTTGCTCACGTTTCTTACGTCCACGTCTTCGTAGTAAGACGAGTGATCAAAATATTACATTTTCAAGTTTTTGAATTTCTGCGATGAATAGTGTTTTTACTATTCACAACAGCTATATATTAGTTTTTAGTTTTAATTAGCGTAAACTTGTAATCGTAATAACTTATTCGTTTTAATCCCGATTTTAGTGATTCCTTCGAGTACGTCTTTGTTATTAAATAGATGTAAAATATTTTATGAAGTTTAATCCCGCTGGATGAATAGTACTTTTTAACTGGTTCATAATTTTATAAAATTACTTTTTTTATAAACTTTAATTAATCGAAAACGGGATAGTCGTAGATTATATTCGTATATTTCCGATTTTTTATTAGTGTTCTTTCCGATAACGATCTCGTAATATAAAAGTTAAATCATATATAAGAAGTTTTTTAAAATGAACGTTGCTGTTCATGAATAGTAAAAATTTATATAAAAAATAGTTTTATAAAATATTACTAACGTAAACTTGTAAATGGCGTATCTTCTTCGTTATTAATCGGTTTTTCGAGTTCTTTATGACCCATCGATCCTTGTGACATGTAGTATTTTATAAAATCATAAAACATATATGTATTTTTCGAATTACAAAACAGCCCCTAAGATATTATTTTTCCAAAATTGTTTAACACTTGTTTTTATGTATTATTTAAATTTAGTAGTTTACTTTAAAAAACCTTAATAACTATAAGTAACATATGTGATACTTTTTTTAATGTCCTTTATCCATATATTTTTCACATATGTCCATGATTAACAAAATAACAATTTACATTCCATTATTTTCATATGTAAAGATTAAGAATCTTATAAAAACCCCTAATTTTAACCTAAACAATGTTTTATACTTAAACCATATGTTAACATACATTTATTTTCACTTTTTCCATGATAATATATGACCATGATGAAACATAATAATAATGCATAAAATCATAAACATAAGAAAAAAAAAGAAACTCATTTACAATATAAAAAGTCTTAGTGGTGATATATAGCCATATTAAAACATATAACACATAAAATCATAAGAAATAAAAGTAATAAAGGAATTAGAAGACCTTAGAGAATGATGTAAGAGATGAGAAATAAGTTCTAAACCCGTGTTTAATTCAAACCAATAGCCTATTACAAGCTTATAAAACCCTAGATTATAGGATTTGAAACCCTAATTTTCCCTTTTTCCTTCCTTAAACCTTGCAAAATGATGAACCAATGCTTCTGCAAACACCTTAGTATGACCTTAGGATTGATGTGTTAAATGGTGTTGAATAGATTGTAATAAAAAATTTTGTATGATTTTGTTTATAAAGACTTATTGTGAGCCCGTGGGTTAGGAGAGGAAGAGGAAAAGAAAAGATATGATTTATGTTTTTTGTTAAATGTTTAATAAAGGAAGAGTACATGCCCTTGATATATATAGTTAAAATATCTTAATAACCTAACCAAAGGTTACTTTCTAACCCTAGTACAAGGTTAAGAAGTCAAGTTGATCATGGTGTAAGAGTTTGTTTCTTATAATATGTAGATATTTCTATAATATCTAGATATTATGGACAAGTGATAAATCTTGGTCCTATCATCAAAAATTCAGCATATATAACATATATGTGATGTTATATTTATTATTTTGAGTATTGGGTATAATCGTGGTAGTCGTATTAAATAAAAGCAGATAGGTTTTGTGTGCTTCCGGGTATGTGCCGAAACGCGTTTTATCGTGAAACGTAAAGCATTTTAACGTAGCCAATAAAAATAAGAATGAACAAAGTTATTATTAATCCTTATAATCATCATATAAACACTTGCTTGAGTAAACATTTAAATCGTTTAAAAAAAATGCCCTGTTTACTATTTAATGGTCAATTATTTCAGTTTACGCTGATTTTAACTTAACGTACGATTTAAGAGCAAACGCTTTAAAAAACCCTAAAATATAAATTTTGAATTACATAATGTCATACAATGACCTAAAACACGAGGTGTTATAAAATTTACCCACAGTGGCCAACTTTCGTCAAATCATTCACGATCGCAAATGACGAGAAACAGGGTTTTCTTTAAAGTCGACAGAAAGATCACGAGAATTGATGTCGGAACCGTGCTTTATGGAGTTCTTCCAAGGACGTTTGGGGGAATAATAACAATCAACCGACATCACGTCTATACCATGTCAAACATGATTACGTAGAATCATGTATTCTTGGCATCATAAATCGATAACATGATTTTAGAAATCAAAAGATGTGGTTTTAGTGACTGGAACGAAATGCATGCTAATCTGTCAAGAAATATGCAACATACTTGGATTGAAAGATGCGACGTCCAACGTCAAAAAGCAAAATAAATACGGGATAAAGAAGTGCATCTTCGTATTCAACGAAACCTTATGGAGCATATTTGGCAACAATGTGAAGATGAAGATGCATAATTTTAGTCGTCGGGGCGTATGTTTTTTTTATATTTTTTTCGTATGTTTTTCTAATTTTCATTTGTTTTTTTAAGTATTGTAATTTGTATTTTTATTTAATGAATGAAATGTTTTAGTTTGTTTAATGAATGAAATGCATCCATTAATTTGTATTTTTATTTAAAAGGTGGTGTTTTGTTTGAAAAAAATGGTGTTAAAATGGTGTTATGATTGCAGTGGGTTTTTTGGGTGTTGGTGTTGAAATGTTAAAACTGATGTGGCGCTGATGTGTCGGTGTTAAGGTTTTATACACTGTAACCTCAAGGAAAGGATTGACTAATCCTAAAGCACAAGGTTTCCTAGAGTTAATCCGGCTCGTAATATGAGAAAAAAACTGCTGCAAATCTGTATTTTTTTCTCTTATAACCTTAGAACCTAATAACTAACCAAAAACAAACTCTTATCCATAACTCAAGGTTATTGACCCTTTTTCGACCCCAAAAATTTAAAAATTTTTTTCTCAATTATTCAAATAAAACCACGCATATTTCATTAAATAAAAATAATGTATTATTAAAAATAAGAAATTGAAAAAAAAATACAATTAAGTGTTTAAAAATACACTTTCCGATCCCTAAGTTTTTTGTTTTTCCTTCGAGCTATGTCGGATCTTTGGACCCAAATACGTTGCAAATCCGGCTGGGAAGAAATATACAATTCGATGAATTCACTTATTGTGAATTCACGATCTTTCAATGTCCATGATATATCATGATGAAGCAACAACAATACATGATTTTCGTAGCGTGTTGATTTAGTAAGCACGTGCAGGTTGTTGTGAAATTCCCCAACGACCTTGTAGGATTCTGAAAGCTCATTCAATATCTTTTCTTGCACTTTCTTAAACTCTTTTAAATTTTATTGTTTTTTAATCCATTGCAAGGGAAAACGTTTTGACAAACGTAGACCATTAAGAACAAATTTCATCCACTAAATGGTAACCTTATTCGTACGTTTTTCCATTTACTACAAATGGAGCTTCTGGAGTAATATCGCCAGTAAGGTCATCAAATAAGTTTGAACTATATAGAACATCGATGTCGTTATTTTCCCCCCACAACACCAAAACATGCATGCCAAATTCACAAATTATGTGATGCAATGACTTCAAGCATTCTTTTTAATTGCCTATGTAATTCCTTCAGGCATTTTGTCCATTCTCAATGCATATAATCAATGCTCCCGAGCATTCTCAAGAGTCCATGTTTTTCTTCGAGCAATGCATATAAATGTTGGATGTCATTAAAATCGAGTGTTCTTAAATACTCCTCTAAGTGTAAAG
>BQNB010074161.1:0-27746 GCA_026074375.1 Tanacetum coccineum
ATCTCTTGCCCACTTTGATTTAGCATATCATTATGAGTGTTTTCAGAGTGAGGTACCTCAGAGAGAACATATGATCCGTAACTAGACAAATTGTCCATAAGAACCGCCTTGGCTGTAGAGAAGTCATCACAGTCAGAATCATATGCATCTAAATCATCTGCTTGATAAGCTGCATTGTGTGTAATGACCGTCTGTGTAACTGGACCTTCTGCAACTCCAGAGTCTGCCAAAAATTCCAATTCCTCCTCATTCAGAACTTTACCACATCCTTGTGCTTTAACAAGAAGAACTTTATCCCTAAACCATGTAGCATCCCTTTTCCTCTATGGCTTTGGGCACTATCTTGCCATGTGACCTTCCCCTTGGCAGTTAAAACACTTCACAACCCTTTGTTGACCTGAATTATTCCATCTTGTTCCTGAGATGTTAGCCTTTGTTCCAAAAGTACCAATAGCAAATGAACTTTGTCTCCCCTAAACCGGTTAAACAGGCACCTTTCCATCATGAATAGTTGCTTGTTATCTTGGGTTGGAAGAACTTCTTAGCTAATTGTTGGTAGTTGAGAAATGAGATATGACGAAACTAGACAGAAATGACATCATTTTTTTGATGGTATCAATAGGGTCATCTCCTTGCTTAAACACAAGAACCGCTAGACCGGAGTCTATCTAAGGAAATTCAGCAAAATGAGTTTGTTGATTAACTATGGAGACAGTATATTCAATTTAAGGAATGGATTGTGGTTGTGTACAAGCATCTTGATGTACTGTGGATGAGTAAGCATTAGGATACGGTGTTGAAGGATAAGTAATTGCACGAGGTGTTGATGGATAAATAGTTGAGTAATGTTGTGTAGGATAAATTGATCCATATTAAGGAGACTGAGATGGTGAAAACTGTTGTTGGAACCGAGGATTGTTGTATGAAGACTGATAAGTGTTGAAGTGAGATGGTGTCATCTGATGATTCGCAACTAGTGCAAGTGGATCTTGATTGCATTCACGCATAATACAGACTTCATTTGCATGGAGTTTATGTTGTTCAAGATATGCATTAAGCTGATCAAAGTTGGTAGTGTTCAAATCTCTTACAAGTTTAACATCCATCACAAACTTACTCTATTCAGGTGGAAGACTGTTTAAGAACTTGGTATTAACCTGAAATTGCTCCAATTTTATTTTGTAAATGTTTATGTCATTGATTAGCTGATTAAATCTTAAGTAATAATGATGAAGTGATTCCCCCTTGATGTGAGCAAACTTATCAAATGCATCATATAGTTTACACTCTCTTTCCTGCTTTGTCAATGATGTACCTTGCATTAGTAGTTGAACTATTTCCCATAGATCCTTGGCAACTCTGTAATGATTAATGAGTGAATAGCCATCAGATGGTAGTCCTTGAAAAATGATATTAGTTGCCTTGAGATCACAATCAGCTTGAATTTTCTGAGTTGCAGACAATTCCTCATATTTCTTTGTCCTGGTCACACCATTTCTTCAATCGTAGGCCAAATGAGTGGACCATGTTCAACTGATTCAAGTATCATTCTTCCATGCTCTCTGTTTTACATGTAAAGTTCCATTCTGCTTTTCCAAGAATCATACAGGTGTTTCTCCAACATTGGTGGACGATTGTCACCACCAGAGAGTATCATGAATTCAGCAAGAGTAGACATTGTTACTTTGTTGGTATGTGAAAAGATTACTTGTTGATCGGACAGTGATAAGAAGTAATTGTGTTAAAGTGAGTTGGTTTTAAGTGTTTTAAGTCTTGAGAATACACGGGATTTTACAATTCTTGATTAAACCGGAAAATAACGTTTCACGGGATTTTACAAATCAAAGAAATAAACCGTATAATTCAATTTTGATTAATTCGCCTTTGAGGAAGAGATTAATTCGCCTTGACTAGAAGAGGATTAATTCGCCTTGTACTGAAAGATATTAATTCGCCTTGAGAAGATGATTAATTCGCCTTAAGAAAAAAAATTAATTCGCCTTCAAGAAAGAGGATTAATTCGCCTTGAGAATATATTAAAATCGCCTTCAGAAAAAAATTAATTTGCCTCTAAGAGAGATTAATTCGCCTCTAAGAACCAGATTAAATCGCCTTCAAGATGATATTAATTCGCCTTCAAGAAAAAATATTAATTCGCTTTCAAGAAAAATATTAATTCGCCTTCAAGATGAGATTAATTCGCCTTCAAGAAAAATATTAATTCACCTTCAAGAAAAATATTAATTCGCCTTCAAGATGAGATTAATTCGCCTTCAAGAAAAATATTGATCCGCCTTCAAGATAAGATTAATTCACCTTTAAGAAAAATATTAATTCTCCTTTAAGATGAGATTAATTCGCCTTCAAGAAAAATATTAATTCGCCTTCAAGAAAAACATTAATTCGCCTTCAAGATGAGATTAATTCGCCTTCAAGAAAAATATTAATTCTCCTTTAAGATGAGATTAATTCGCCTTCAAGAAAAATATTAATTCGCCTTCAAGAAAATTATTAATTCGCCTTCAAGAAAAATATTAATTCGCCTTCAAGATGAGATTAATTCGCCTTCAAGAAAAATATTAAATAGCCTTCAATACCAAGATTAATTTGCCTCCTACACATGAACTTTAACTTTTCCAAAACTCTAAAAGACTCACTTTTTAACGTTTTTACTCAAAATTTCTTGTACAACTTACCTATCTAAGCTTAGTAGAACCTTAAACATACAAACTTTAAACTTTTTAACACAAAAATCTTCAAATTAAGATTTTAGACACAAAAGTACTTTTCGAACCAAAACTTATCAAAATGAAAATTTCTATGTTTTTCTAAGGTTTTGCTTATACAACTAGATAATACTAAGACAAAAGAAGAAGAAAGTAGTAAACTTTATAGTTTTTAAACCCACAAAAAGGTAAAAATCCTTTGTATGGTTCGAACCAAAAGATGAACAAAAAAACAAGTATAGAACGCACACAATAACAAGATATCACCCTATGGCTCTTGATACCAATTGTAGAATAATAGTAATCTTTAAACAAACAAAAAACTATGAAGAAAAACTAGAGAGAGAAAGGTTGAGAGGAAGCTTCTAGTGAGAGAAAGTAAAAGAGAATAAAAAATTAGATTATGAGAAATGAAATAACCAACCAACACCCTCTCCATGTGTAGAGAGGGTATTTATACTAACATCATAGCCGGCCATAGGCTTTGGTCCATGGGCTTTTGCTTATCTAGGCTATTTAGTTTCCAAATATTACTATACGAGCTATCTAACGATATAATGGAAGTGACCGATACTTTTCGTGATCCTAACATGTACATACTCTTATACTACTTATTTTAGTCATTTAATAAATTACTTGATGAAATATTGATTTTGTTGTTAAAATGGTTAATTATAAACTTAGACTAGTAAAGTTGTGTATTTTATTCTTAATCTTAATATTATGTTTATTCTTGATAAATTGGTGGAAGGGACTAGGTTAATTTGGAGTTGTTGTTGCGATGAAAAAGTGATGAAAATTGGTGGAAGGGATTAGGCTAGTATGAAGTTGCAATTTGTGGATGAATTAAAGTAGTAGAATTGAAAATATAATATTGTTGTCCATATTTGGTACCTAGGTTTTTGGACAGTAAATCTGGCCTTAAATAGCCAAGGCCTACAAAATACGATAGTAGTATATCTTCATACGAACGCATGGATATAAAATTCACTAAAATCGGACTTAAAACGAATGAGATATGGCCAAAAGAAGTTTGGTAAGTTTTTCGGCAAAAACGGTTTTATTAATAATCTGATCAGACCTGTTCAAAGGCGTTTTTGACCCTTTTTGGGTCCGAGTCGGGAAAAGTTTATAGAAGATATTTTGTAGAGCTCGACTTTACGCAAAAATGTAGTATTCGCTCGTTACGTGAATCTTTATAGCGAAGAAGTTATGGTGTTTATAAAACTGGACCAGAATGTATTTTTATAAAAATAGGGTGCTGTTTGGAAATTGAAATGGGGTTTTCTAGCGTTTGCGAGTTCGTTTGAGCTATAAAAACCTTATGAAATATTTTAGTATGACGTATATATTTTTCATACGCGTCGGAAACATTTTAAAATAATAAAAAGCAAGCGAGTTAGAATATATTTAAGTTGGCTATTAGAAAATACTTACAAGTATATATACTTAATTAATAAGTGACAAACTTGACGTAAACATTATTTTAACTTATAAAACTAAAACGCAAACTATTAGGTGGTGATATAATGTTATAAAAATATATTGCATCATTTCATTTCACTTGCATAATTCTAAATCGACCCACATTTAATTAGGTTGCGTTTCGGACTTGTCGTGACGTTTACCCTTGCTTGATTTTACCAAAATCAATACTTTCATTTAAGGTGAGTTTATAGACCCGCTTTAACTTGTTTGTCACACCCCGACAATGGCGGGAACTCGGTGATGCAACATAATGATCAATCATAACACAAGATACAAAATGGAGAAAACTACATTGCATAAACTCCAAGTGCTATGGAGACCATCAACCTCGAACAAGCTCAAGTGATGTCCCAAATCGCAACTAAAATCCACAATCTCTTACAATTATTCAAATGCCCTCACAGGGGTCCATAATCCAAACTTAATCTAAAACATCCGAATACTATAATCAAACAACAAGCAAGCAAGACTTCAAATGAAAATCCACTCGGGATACTTCTAAGTTTGCTATCACAATCACCAAACTACTCTTCTTTCACTTCATCTGAAAATGATACTTGAAAATATCAACAAAAATATTGGTGAGCTCGTAGGTTTGACCTTAAATCCAAAAGCTGTGCCAATATCTCAAAACAGTGGACAATAGTACTATATGACAGTGAATATATACGCAAACAACCTTAGCATCACAGCTAATCAATAACCATATGTCACTTACGCACCTAAAGGGCCTACCAGCTGGAGCAATAAAATTAGGGCAGGACCACACACAAACCTGGGTAGGCGTACCCATCCGCTCCAATAATCACACACATACTGGGTAGGTGTACCTATCCGATCCAATAATCTCACAAACACTGGGTAGGCGTACCCATCCAATTCAAACAATCATGTAACACATAATATTCACATAGCAAACATAAGCACATAACTTGTCCCAAAAACAAAATCACATTTTGCACAATTCAATTCAAAACACATTTGAGTATCTTTTTCCCCCAACGGAAAAATAGTAAAAAGTGGGGCTACGAGAACTCACCTCAAGCAAGTCTTTAGCAACCAATTCTCAATCATACAAGCAAATGCAACGACGCCCGCACACGACCTAGTCCAGTTAATGTCCCAATTTAATCATCCAATTCCAAAACAATCTTCACGTTTGATGCATAGAGTTTAGACGCGTTGTACAATTACCCAAAACAATTTAGTGGTGTGATGGTTTACGACATATCCCAACAATCGTATCAATCCCATTACTCGATAATACATACTTATACTAGTTAGAGAAAATAGATAAATAATATGAATAAATATTTATAATTAATAATTATAAATATATATCGACAAGTCCATTCGGTAACCTTAGTCACTTCAAAAGAAATCATAATACGGTTGAAAATGAAACGTTTACTCATAATAAACACATTAGAGAAGTTTCGAGAAAAAATTATATTTTTTGTCTTTTAGTGAATTTATTAAATAAATAAAATAATTAAATATTATTTTATTATTTAAAATCAAAAATCATGTTTTTAGGAAAATTTCTAAGTATAAACTTTTTACGAAATTTCGACATGACCCGTACGCTCATACAACGTTTTCCAAGGTTTCAAACCTTATTTTCAACACTTTTCATAAATTCGACATTTTTCGACAAAATTCCAAAATCTCAATCTTTAACGTTTACTAAAATGTTTTTCCCAAAAAATCGTTCAATATCACATCGTAAATACATTTTCACTTTCAAAAGTCCGACAAAACTCGCATATCAACTAAATATCGCTTATTGGGCTTTAAGGTCCAACAAGGGTCCATTATGACATTTATAAGTCCAAAATACGATCCAAGTCCAAAACCAAAGTCTATTTACATATATAAGCATATACTTATAAGTAGAAAATAATTCGGACCACAATAATCCCTCCCATTAAGCCACGGCTGAAATAGACTTATTGGGCCGTGAGTCCAATAGCTCAAAAATATGTATATTAAGCTTGAAAATAAGCTAATAAGCTACGTATCGCATTTAATTACCACCGTAAGCCTCAAAAATAGTCCACGAATATACGCAAATAAAAGTAAATAATCAAAATCACATCCCTTGTGATATTACTTCAAGCCGTGAGCCATAAGCTCAAAATAAGCCAATAAATGCTTAAAAATAAGCCCACAATAAGCTATACAAGCTATTATCAAAAATAAGCCATCTAGCAACATATATTATTCAACCATCACGACCACAATATCAAAACTACAAAATCCCTCTTCTTTCTTTTTATATCCCACAAACCAAACACCCCTTCTTTTCATCCGTTTTGTTTCCAAAAATCGATTTTCACATCGATCAACTTGTACAACTAACATCTATGCATCAAAATAAACCCAAAAGGACAAACGGAATTTAAATTTGAAAACTTACAAGAAAATCTTCAAATTTGTAGATTTTGACACGAACCGGACAACCCAAACGTTGTTTAAATGGATACACGAACACTAGAATCAAACCTAAATATTTATGTCTTTGTGTTTTCTTGATCAAAGTTCAAAAATATAAAAAGTATGTGTGTTTGCTTAGCTCGGACGCCAAGAGGGAGAGGAAAGAGAGATGAAAATTTTGATTTGTGTGTGTGTGTGTGAATAATGCTCGAATGGAATATCTATAGTCCTTCTCCAAAAGACACAAGCCCTAAAAATAAGCCTCCTTGTCTCAAAGGGAGGGTTCGACCGGCCAAAGGATCCTAGGAAGGTTCGGGTCTTTCTTTTCGTGCCGAAATCACTTAAAAACTCGTAAAACTCTACCGAAAAATTTACCCCAAATTTAATTAGCATTTTTATTCACCTTAAAATACTTTTCCATTAACCTAGAGTATTCGCATGACATATTTTCACTTTAAACCCTTTCAAAACTCATCTGGGCATTAACGGACGTGTCAGACTCGTTTTTTGGCATTTCTCAAAATTCACGGGTCAAACCACCCGGAATACAAGTAACACAATAATACCTTCCAAAAGGGATTATTAATCAAAATAAACAAAAATTCATCACAATTCTCATAAAATCATCACCGTCAACACGGTACAAAATCTAAATAAACTGACAAAAGTCAAACAGTCAAAGGACTAAAAATGAGATATTCATAACACAAAAAGGGCAAAGGTTACATTCTAACCCCCTTAAAAGAATTTTGTCCCCGAAATTCAACTACTAACATCACTAAACAATTGCGGGTACTTCAATTTCATCTGATCTTCACGTTCCCATGTGAATTCAAGGCCACATTTCGAATTCCACAGAACCTTGATGATGGCAATCCTACTACGCTTCAACTTCTTAAACTCTCTTTCCAAAATTTCCGCAGGCTCTTCCATAAAATTCAACTTAGCATCAACTCGAATCTCATCCAAAGGCACTTGCAATGTTGGGTCAGCCAAACACTTCTTATGGTTTGACACGTGGAACGTATCATGAACACCGTTCAACTCCTCATGCAAATCTAACCGATAGGCCACAGGGCCTACTTTCTCAACAATCTCAAACGGTACATGATTCGTGGTATAGCATACACTTATATAGCAACCCTAATACAGATCCTAACCGAATGCCCTTGACCAAGGCAAAAGGTCAAATTCCACAAAAGGATAAAATACACAAGATAGAATCAATGATAAAAAGATTCCGGAAGAGATATTCCCGGGTCGTATGTCCCAACGAGGCTGCAATTGAAGGTAATCCTGGTTTGATGAGAAATTGAATGATGGAGAATATTTAGATATGATGGAAACACTGATATAATTACAACTTTACAATTATTAAACAAATGAAAACTTAAATCTACGGGAAGCATAAACAAGGAAATAGATGACCTAAACTACGGGAAACAAAATTAATTATTGGGAAATCCTAAAATACAATTTATACTAAAAACGGGGAACAGAAATAGGTATCGGGAAACCTAAATACTAAAAATTAAGAAAAATAAATGCTAAATTAAATTAAAAATTAAAATTAAATTCTAATTAACTTAATTTGAAAAATAAAAAAAAACTAGAATTAAAACGGAGGTCGTTTGAATGCAAAACGAAAAGAAACGGTAAAACGCACTCGGTAAAACGGGTCTAAGACTGAAATTTAAGAAAAATTAAGCCTACACTAAATTTTATATTTTTCCTAGACACTAAATGACAAAAGAAAATTTTATAAAAAAGAAAAATATTTTTTTATTAATTTTCTGATTTTTTATGAATTTTTAAAGATTAATTACTAATTAAAACTAAGAAAATAGAAAAAGACAAAAAATAAAAGTTATAAAAATTCTGAAAAAATAAAATTAAATAAAGAAAAAGTTAACAATTCTAAAAATATAAAAATGCCCAAAAGTTACTGTTTAAAATTAAAGTAATTAAACTAATTAAAATTTAACCTAATTTAATTATTTAAATTAAATAAAACTAACTAAAGTTAACTGCTGTTAAAACAAAAGGACTAACAGGGAAGGGACATAAGGACTAACGGGGCAATAGGGTAGTTAACCACAGGGACTAACAATACTAACTATAAAATAGAAAATTACACAATTGGTCCCTGCACACCAACCCGATTACAAAAAGGGTCCAAAGTGCTTATTATCAAAAAGCTATAAAAGCAAACTTGTTAAAGGGCTTAAGGGGAACAATTTTCATAATAAGCACTTAGTCTCAATCTCACTAAATAAGCCAGAAATTTAAGCTTTTGGTCACAGCAGGCTTATATGGCTTATGGGCTTATTTAATCCCCCCCCATGAACAACTTAACATGACGTATGTCGCATATTCAACTCTTTCTGACTAATGATATGCTAAAGACTCTTATTTTCTGTATAGATGACACTCTTTGTCCCATATAAATAATGTCTCCATATCTTAAGTGCAAACATGACTGCACCCCAACTCTAAATCTAGGTGTATAATTCTTCTATGAATTTTTAAACATGTCCTTGTGCATAGGCTATCACTTTACCTCTTTGCATTAACACACAGCCTAGTCTTATCCCAGACGCATCACAATATACCACAAAGTCTTCTGATCCATCGGGGAGAGCTAGAACAGGCGCATTACATAACTTATCCTTCAAGGTCCGAAATGCCAATTCCTATCCTAACCCAATCGGAAAGATTACTCTCTCGATGTCAAGATAGTAAGAGGATAGCTATCTTAGAAAAGTACTCAATGAACCTACGGTAATATCCAACCAAACCTAAGAATGAACGAACCTCAGTCGGAGTTCTAGGGGCTTTCCAATTCTTAACAGCTTCAATCTTACTAGGGTCCACATGAATTCCATTACCATTTATCACATGCCCAAGAAACTGTACTTCTCTTAACCAGAATTCACACTTAGAAAACTTAGCATACAGTTTTTCCTTTTTGAGCAGTTTCAAGACTAACCTTTAGTGTTCTACATGCTCGTCTTGAGTCTTAGAGTAGATTAAGATATCGTCTATAAACACTATCATAAATTTATCAAGATAAGGCCTACTAACTCTATCTCAAATCATAATATTGCTGGGGCATTAGTCAGAACTAAGGGCATTACAGTAACTCGAAATGTTCCATAACGAGTTCTAAATGCAGTCTTTGGTATGTTATCCTCATGCACTCTCAGGCTGTATGGTATCCAGACATAAGATTCCTATCTTTGAGAAAACTGCGACCCTTGAGTGGCCAAATAGATATCATCTTAGGAAGTGGATAGATTCTAAAGGATCTACTTGTTAAATCTCTTAATAATGCGCATCTAAAAAGAATCATCCTTTTTCTTCACGAAAAATACCGGCGCTCCCAAGGCGGATGAGCTTGGTCGTAATGAACATTTGTCTTGGTGTTACTTGTGTTGTCGACAACTCTCCCATTCGAATGTGCCAAACGTAAGGAGACTTTGCATACTGACGTTTTTCCAGGTGTTAATCAATCCGTCTCTTATTTCCCGAATAGGCGGTTAATCTAGAGGGTAATCCGTGAATACCTCAGAAATTCTCTAACCTCCATGAAAGCTTTCTTGTTCTTAACATCCATTTCAAAAATCTCGACTTTCTTTTGATCCCTATCCTAATACTCTATGCACTTGCTATATGGTAGTAGGTAAATCCTCACTAGTTTATGATAAACTATTTTCAGCTTTATATTTAGCAACCAGTCCTTAACCTTAATCACATCAAACTCCTATTAATCCAAAAAAGGTTCAAGTCGATGTAAAAGGGACATGACCCTCGATTTCCAGTTTGCAAACCCTTAATACCTTATCAATCTCAACTAGATGCAATCTCATATCTGAAACCTAAGTCGTTGGGCTCTAAGCCTAACAGAGGTATGAAAGTAGTGGAAAAAACTATAGTCGGCACTAGAGTCAGTAGTGGCAAAATGATTGTTCAAAGTAAACGTACCCGTCACAATGTTCGGATCCTGACGAGCTTCCTCTGCTCCCAACTTGAATGCCCTACCCCTAGCCTGGTTCCCTTGGTTCCACGACCCTGACCCCCGTGATTAGCAACAACTTGATTTGGACGATTTTCTTCCGGTCCTTGAGCTCTATTCAATCTAGGACAAGCTGACCTCACATGGTCGGTACTACCACACTCATAACATGCCCTAACAGTTGGGTTTCTAGCATTGACAAGATCCACATTCCTTGAAACGCCTTTACAATCCTTTGCTAAATGACCCGGGCGGTTACAGTTGTAGCATGTGCGACAAGGCCCTCTGGGTGCATGGTAGGAGTTGCAGATGGTACACTTGGGCCAAGTACTCGTATTCTCTCTTCCTACAGGGTTCACAGTAGTAGCAAAAACATTCCCAGTCCTAGTCCTCTTATTATCATCCCAACCATTCTTATCCTTGCTAGGTTCCCCCATATTTCCTCTTTTCTCAACCTTCTTAATTGATCCATTTCTCACAGCCTCATCGGTCAGTGCACCAGAAATCTGCACTGCCTTCTGCATAGTCTTTGGCTCCATTGCTGCCACCATCCCACAGATCTGTGGAGCAAGGTCATAAACATACCTCTCAATCTTCCTACTTTCAGGAGTTACTAAGTGAGGAACTAACATCGCCAACTCATGAATCCTATCAGTATACGTAGCATGGCCAGCCTTGACCATGGCGTGATTCCACAACTCAGTTTCCAACTTTTGCATCTCATGACTAGGACAAATCTCTTCTATCATCATAAACTTAAAGTCATCCCATGACATACTAACAGCAACTTCTCAGCTTAGCGTGCGGATCTGAGAGTTCCACCACGTTAAAGCCTTACCCACAAATGAACCAGCAGTGTATTTCACTTTTTGGTCAACACTACAACCACTCATATCTTGTACATTCTCCATTTTCTCAATCCAACGAGTAGGAACTACAGCACCACCCTTACCATCATATTCCTTAAGGTTACAAGCCAAGAACTCCTTATATGAACAACCTACCCGGTTTCCATTCACTAACACATTCCTAACATTCCCCTGAACGTTCTCATTAACCACATTACCATTCTGATTTCCAACATTTCCTTGGTTACTAACTTGAGCTAACATGGCGGGTAAGAGGTTCTGCAATTGTTGGGCAATGATCACTGAGAAGTCAGGTGCACCCCCATTGGCTTCCTCTACATTCCTATTGACTCCCTCTGCACCCCCATTAGCTCCCAAACCCTGGTCATTTCCTTGACCATTCAAATCATTAACACGATGAACATTACCTTCCCTAGGTCTTCTACCCCTTCCACCTCTACCCACCCGTTCACCCGTTCCCTCTCCTAGTGATTCGGCAGCAGGCCGGCCAGCACTTCGTGTCCTCATCCTTGGCGGCATTATCTATATGAGGGAGAACATGGGAAACGTTAGGTAAGTGGGAAGACTCGCATATATATATAATATCTTACTATATATACAGATATACACATAACACCACCCTACGGTGTCAACATCGATTTGTGTAAACGACATTACTAAGTATGAGTGAGTTGTGATACGCTTATAACTACGTTGGACGCCGTACTTATATTCGCATCCTTTCCTAGTTATATTCAATATTAAGCTCACATATTTCAATGACTGACATAACTAAGGCACCAAACCGCAAAAACACAAAAGCAAACAAAAGCGGAACACCACGCACAAAGATCCTATACGCAACTAAACGATGGATCTTAGGTTATAGTCTAGGCCAATCCACCTAGTTCTTTATAACCTTGGCTCTGATTACCAATCTGTCACAACCCGACAATGGAGAAAACTCGGGAATGCAAAATAATGATCAATCGTAACACAAGATACAAAATAGAGAAAACTACATTACATAAACTTCAAGTGCTATAAAGACCATCATCCTCGAACAACCTCGAGTGATGTCCCAAATCGCAACTAAAATCCATAATCTCTTATAATTATTCAAATGCCCTTACAGGGGTCTATAATCCAAACTTAATCCTAAACATCCAAATACTAGAATCAAACAACAAGCAAGCAAGACTTCACATGAAAATCCACTCGGGATACTTCTAAGTCTGGTATCACAATCACCAAACTATTCTTCTTTCACTTCACCTGAAAATGATACTCGAAAACGTCAACAATAATATTGGTGAGCTCGTAGGTTTGACCTTAAACCCAAAATTGTGCCAATATTTCAATAGTGGACAATAGTTTTATATGATAGTGAATGTATGCAAACAACCTTAGCATCACTGCTAATCAATAACCATATGTCACTTACGCACCTAAAGGGCCTACCAGCTAGAGCACTAAAATTAGGGCAGGACCACACACAAACCAAGGTAGGCGTACCCATCTGCTCTAATAATCACACAAATACTGGGTAGGCGTACCCATCCGATCCAAACAATCACGCAAATACTGGGTAGGCGTACCCCTCCGATCCAAACAATCATGCATCACATAATATTCACATAGCAGTCATAAGCACATAACTTGTCCCAATAACAAAACCACAAATCGCACAGTTCAATTCAAAACATTTCAAAACACACTTGAGTATCATTTTCCCCCAACGGAAAAACCAGTAAAAAGTGGGGCTACGAGAACTCACCTCAAGCAAGTCTTAAGCAACCAAATCTCAATCACACAGCAAATGCAACGACGCCCGCACACGACCTAGTCCAGTTAATGTCCCAATTTAATCATCCAATTCCAAAACATACTTCACGTTTGATGCATAGAGTTTAGACACGTTGTATAATTACCCAAAACAATTTAGTGGTGTGATGGTTGATGACATATCTCCACAATCATATCAATCTCATTACTCGATAATACATACTTATACTATTTAGAGAAAATAGATAAGTAATATAAGTAAATATTTATAATTAATAATTATAAATATATCTCGACAAGTCTATTCGGTAACCTTAGTCACTCCAAAACAATCATAATATGGTTGAAAATAGAAAACATGTTTAAAACGTCAACATAAATTTTTGGTGAATTCCATAGTTTTAGTAATACAAAGTGGACCACAAATTTCAAAACATATTAGACTACTATAACGAATACAACATCACATAAAAGTATTTATTGTTGCACTAAGCTCATGACACTGAAGCTAATTAATCAACAGGGCATGCTACATCCTGTCGCATAGTATTCCTGCCCTAAACCGGTGTCCCAAACCAAAGACCACCATAATGTACAATCGACATGACATATATCGTATGTTATCTTCGATGAAAGTGGTAACCTAAGCGATAGGGATAATTAGTCCTAATAGATCTATTTACTCACT
Source organism: Tanacetum coccineum (assembly GCA_026074375.1). NCBI lineage: Eukaryota > Viridiplantae > Streptophyta > Magnoliopsida > Asterales > Asteraceae > Tanacetum > Tanacetum coccineum. Next base: position 13,987 of record BQNB010074161.1, read on the forward strand.
CGCGCTCCCTCAACCGGTCCTCCGGTCGAGAAACTAACAGTTCATGATAATTTGGGCAGTAGTAGGTTTGTTAAGGCAACTTCGGCAGACTACATAAACAAGTAAATACTCGCGAAAATACTACTGTGTCCCAATAAAAAAGCAAACAAGTGTTCTCACCCTATAGGAAAAAGCGTTATGGTAAAGCATAAGAAATGTGGGGCTAAGGAACTCACCTTACAGGGTTAAGCGGATAACCACAACAAATGATGAAGATATAAGGAGGTCTAGCCGCGACCTAGAGTAAATATGGGTATGACTTAGCATTTATCAAAGAAACAAGAAGTCATCATGTTCATCATTTAAAGGCATACAAGTGTGTTTTGCGTTTTAGTAATAAAAGACTTTAAACACTCTACCATGTCTTAGTTAAATCCTCGGCAATTGCAAAGAGTTTACTATTTTTAGATACATTTCCTTTTAGGAAACATTTTAGTTTCAAAATGTTAATACGTCCCCTAATTTCCTTAAGTTTTCCATAATTACAAGAATCACTTAAACAATTCTAAACCGCCTAATCCTCATGTTTAAATCGCCTAAATGTCCAATTCGTACCATTTTTAATAATCCTAATTTTTATTAAGGTCGTCATCCCAATTAACATTTCATGACATTTTTAGTTGTTCTAACTAATTACCTAACATTTCTATATGTTTTGCTTGCATTTAAAACATTCAAAATCGTCCGAAAGTGCCCGAAACCCTCTTTTTTCTATTCCAATCAGCAAGCATTAATTAGAGTTTTTCTTAAAAATCTATCTTTTCGATTTGTGGAAAGAATGTCTCTCGTTTTTGACTTTCAGGCTAAGCGGTTGCCAACATTATAGTAAAATCTCATTTCGGACAACTTTCGTGTTTTATACTTAAGCCGATTCGGACCCGAAGGGCTCCGAATCGCCCGTTTTAGCTGCTGATCTGGTCATTAAATTTTCCATTTTCGCCGAAAAATGTTTCGAGTTTCATTTGGCCATAACTTGGCCGTTTTATGTCCGATTTTAAAGTGTGGTATATGAAAAATTATCTATTCGAAATAAGCTCTTCAAAAACTACTTTTACGTCTAATGAAAACATTTTTAAGTCATCCAAAACCCCAAAACAAAGTCGGGACAGCAAGCTATTTTTATCGAAAGTGCCACAAAAATCAACCCAACTCGCATATTAGTGCCTAATCTAGTTCAACCTTTATTTACAACTAATCCACCACAAAACTAACCTTAATCCAACCTAATCTCTATTGTTGCAACTCTCATCAACTCTCAATCTCACCAAGAACATATTATAAAACATAAACATAAAGTGGTAACAATATTTACTTCCATTTTATAAGAGATGACAAATATTAACTTATTTCTTTTGTAAAAATTTACACAAACACATGGATCTTTTATGAACAACATAGATCTATAAAGAACATAGATGAAACCAACAAAGATTTTAAAGAGCACTACAAATCAAGAAGAGCAAGTGCAAAAACACTAGATCTATACCCACAGAACTATACGAATCTATAAAACCCCAAATCATCTTGGAAACCGGCTAATTTTATAATTCTTGAAAACTTAGAAAAAAAACCAACCAACACTTGGATCTACCTTAATAACCTTAGAGTGAACTTAGAATACTTGGATCTTGCTGAATCAAAAGTATGGAAGTGTTTTGTTGTTGTATTGTGTCGTGAGCCAGGGAAGAAAGAATAAGATGTGAAAATTTTTGATGCTTAGTGGTATGAAATATAACCTAAGTGTGAGAAAGTGTTGGTATTTAAATGCAAATGGCTAGGTTTTTTAATGTTTCCATTGTGGCATAAGTGACCAACACACACCAATAGCGTGTGTGTTGGGTGGTTCGGCCCAAAACTTGGGTCACAAGGACCATTATGGTTCAAATTTTCTAGCCAAGGTTCACTCAATATGGATATGGTTCAAAGTTACTAGTCAAATGTGTAAGAATAGTGTAAGTAAACACATGGTCTTAACAACATGAGAAATGGTGCATGAGAATGACATTCTCATGTCTCACTATCTTGTGTAAGCATGAGCACATGCACGGGATTTCAAGAAAGATGCTGGTTGATTTAATTTTGAGCATGCACATGTATAATTTTCGTGGGTTTTGGGTATAGGAGGAGGGGTGAACAAAAATTTTTAAAGCTAGGTATAATATTAACGATAACTTGAGTTTACACGAAAAGATTTTGAGTTTCTGGGGTTCCCGTTTGGTCCAAAAACGCGAAAAACGCAATTTAAAGAATAAACCCTAAAATAAAATATCGGAAGGACTTAAAAATCACTAAACACACACGAAAGCTAATATATACACAATATAATGCCTAAAAAAATATTAACCGATGCCTGAAACGCGTCCGATGACGTTTCTCAGTTTTTACGCAGTTTAGTTCCTCGGTAAACTGTCAGATTTTAACGTAACGAATAAAATGTAAAGTAGATGACCGGAATGAGTCGGAATACTAACCAGGAATTTACGGGGTGTGACACATTTCAAAACACATTTGAGTATCATTTCCCCTAACGGAAAAACCAGTAAAAAGTGAGGCTACGAGAACTCACCTCAAGCAAGTCTTTAGCAACCTAATCTCAATCACACAATCAAATGCAGCAACGCCCGCACACGACCTAGTCCAGTTAATGTCCCAATTTAATCATCCAATTCTAAAACAATCTTCACGTTTGATGTATAGTATTTTAGACGCGTTGTACAATTACCCAAAACAGTTTAGTGGTGTGATGGTTGACGACTTAACTCCACAATCATATCAATCTCATTCTCCGATAATACATACTTATACTATTTAGAGAGAATAGATAAGTAATATAAATAAATATTTATAATTAATAATTATAGAAAAATATTTTTCAAACAAGTTTAATCGGTAACCCCTTAGACACTTCAAAAAAATCATAAACGTTGAAAATGAAACGTTTACTCATAATAAACACATTAGAAAAGAGAAGTTTTGAGAAAAATTATATTTTTCGTCTTTTAGTGAATTTATTAAATAAATAAAATAATTAAATAATATTTTATTATTTAAAATCAAAAAATCATGTTTTTAGGAAAATTTCTAAGTATAAACTTTTTACAAAATTTCGACATGACCCGTACGCTCATACAACGTTTTCCAAGGTTTCAAACCTTATTTTCAACATTTTTCATAAATTCGACACTTTTCGACAAAATTCTAAAATCTCAATCTTTAACGTTTACTAAAACGTTTTTCTCAAAATATCGTTCAATATCACTTTGCAAATACATTTTCACTTTCAAAAGTCTGTCAAAACTCTCGTAACAACTAAATATCGCTTATTGGGCTTTAAGGCCCAACAAGGGTCCATTAAAACATTTATAAGTCCAAAATATGATCCAAGTCCAAAACCAAGGTTCATTTACATATATAAGTATATACTTATAAGTAGAAAATAATCTGGAGCACAATAAGCCCTCTCATTAAGCCGCGGCTTAAATGGACTTATTGGGCCGTGAGTCCAATCGCTCAAAAATATGTATATTAAGCTTGAAAATAAGCTAATAAGCTACGTATCGCTTTGGTTACTACCATAAGCCTCAAAAATAGTCCACAACATACGCTATAACACAAAATAATCAAAATCACTTTCCTAGTGATTTTGGGAAACTTTTCGTGGCATATAAGCCCAAATAAGCCAAGAAATAGCTTAAAATAAGCCCGAATAAGCTATACAAGCTATTATAAAAAAATAAGCTATCTAGCAACATATATTATTCAACCATCACGACCACAACATCAAAACTATAAAAACCCCATTCTTTCTTTTTATGTTCGACGAACCAAACACACCATTTTTATTCATTTCGCTTCCAAAAATCAATTTTTACAACGATCAACTTGTACAACTAATATCTATGCATCAAAATAAACCTAAAAGGACAAACAAAAATTAAATTTGAAAACTTACAAGAAAATCTTCAAATTTGTAGATTTCGACACGAACCGGACAACCCAAACGTTATTTAAATGGATACTCGAGCACTAGAATCAACCCTAAATATTTATGTCTTCATGTTTTCTTGATCAAAGCTCAAAAATATATAGTGTGAGTGTGTTTGCTTATCTCGGACGCCAAGAGGGAGAGAAAGAGAGATGAAAAATATTTTTGGTGTGTGAGATAATGTTTGAAAATGAAAATGAAAAGAAATATCTAGTCCTTGTATCAACATATGCCCTAAAAACATGCCTCCTTGTCTCCAACGAGTTTCGACCTGCCTAGGGTATCCAAGAGGGTCTCGGGCTTTTCTTTTCGTGTAGGGATCACTTAAATACTCGTAAAACTCAACCGTAAAATTTACCCTAAAGTTAATTAGCATTTTTATTCAATTTAAAAATACTTTTCTATTAACCTAGAGTATTTACATGACATATTTTCATATTAAACCCTTTCAAAACTCATCTGGACATTAACGGACACGTCGGACTTATTTTTCGGCATTTCTCAAAATTCACGGGTCAAACCACTCAGAATACAAATAACACAATAATACCTTCCAAAATGGGATTATTAATCACAATAAACCATAATTCATCACAATACTCATAAAATCACCACCGTCAACACGGTACAAAATCTGAATAAACTGACAAAAGTCAAATAGTAAAAGGACTATATATAAAATATTCGGAACACAAAAAGGGCAAAGGTTACAGATGATGACAATGATGATGAGTCACAGTACAAACAAAAGAAACGATGGAACGTTTATGATAATACAGACCATGATCATGATGTTAATGAAAGTGAAGAGTTATGTAAAATTCATGAACTGTCGGTGTGCAATATTAGAAGATTTGAGATGATCAAGTATTCATTTAGACAAGATGAAGAGTATGTTGCGGTTAAAGAAGATGAATACAATGATTCGACAAGGGCGAGAGAAGATGCATGCCGAGCATATCGGGACATCTTTTGCATGATGGACGAAGGATGGATGGTCACACGAGCTAAGTAGAAAGGAAGCTGGAAGACAAGTCTAACTTAAAGACTTTTCTATAAACAAAAGTGCTTCCTGGGAGACAACCCGGAATGTTATTTAATTTATCAAGTCTGCCTTCCCAGACATCAATACAGCGTATCCGCTCCATACCATACGGCGTATTGATTGTCTGGACATTATCAGTCTTTACTTTTATGCACTTTGAAACATTATTGTTAGTTCTGTCAATACGGCGTATTCATTAACATGATACGGCGTATCCACAGACTGACCAGTATTTAAGTTTTGTTTAGTTATTTAAATTAATCATAGGTACCAAGATATGAATGCATAACTTCCTATATTTTATACAGGACCTCGTAAAAAAAAGAAAATCAATGAATGTTGGTGGAAAAATTACAAAATCTGAAGATCCTGAAGTATTGGAGTCTTGAAACCTCAAGACGTCTGTTCAACATAAATTCTTGCTCAATAAAGCTACATGGAGAATCACTACCAAACAATTATCAGGGGAGTTTCTCATTCTAATTCATTTTAATTCCCACATTTAATGTTTTATTCATACAACGAAGACGTTGTATAATTCAAGTGGGAGGATGGAATTAGAATGCTTACTTGTCCTATTTTTCACATTAAAATGCTTAAATTATGCTCAAATTTAAAAAAAATCAATTTTTTTAAGCATACTTTTGTGAAATTACCTGTTACATAACCCGCACACAATAACCCTTATTAGATATTGTGAGAATTTAGCCTTATCTGTTTCCCGATGTTTACCCCAAATTTCACAAAATATGAGTGTGTTGGTGATGTAGTAGACTTTAGAACTTGGCTTGGTATATCACTCGAGATCACAGTGATGAGTATTATGGATTTAATTGGAGTAACTTGTTTAAATTGGTAAATTTTTAGGATTACACCAAAAAGCCTATCCATGTTGTTTATTAACTAACTACACCGGGTAGTTAACCTCCCGTATAAACCCTTTGTTTACTCTCACTACAAGAGTAAGATACCCCTAGAACAACCCGTAGAGCCAATCCTTTAGGAATTACACCAACTCTTTGTTTTGTTACACCTTTACACCTTAACTTACCTTGTTAGATTAAGTTTAATTTACAGTTGCTAGTTACTTAAAGTGTAGAGTATGTATTTCCCGAGTCTTGTGTCATTTTCTATCTTTGGTACGGTTGCAAATTTGCACATTACAAATGGGAATGTATAAAGTAGTCGTAGCTCATGTATTTTTGCTACCCTCACAATTATTGGTACGTCCGAAGAATAAAGAATTATCAAAGGAATTATCCGAAATTATTATGATCGTGAAGATGGTGAAATTACTTAGAGTTTCGTAGTTAGTATTGTTAAAAAATAAAAAAGAAATCGAAAAAATGAGAAAAAATGCAACAAAAAAAGAGAAGGAAAGTTTGAAGATAATCGTTTCGCAAGAGTATTACCGAAGGATCGATTATTCATTGATACGTTCAGATGAATCAACGATGTAATGTATTGTATAAAGTGTAAGATATCGCCACTTACCTTGTAGAGTATGTAAAGCATGGGATGTAAGGGAAGTTGACTGTTATGGGAATGCCAACTTAGGTTGTTGTTTTTGATCTATGATCAAGACGTTTGTAAATAGTTGTGTCTTTATCATGGTAACGGTCGGGAAAAGTGTCTAGCAATTGTATCTTAGTCTTAATCTATTTGTTTCATACTTTTTATTTAACAACAATTTTATCCCTTCTCCTAATGACTAGCCATGGGTTTTACGCGAATGAGGATGTGTACGAGCATGTATGTCTATTCAATCGTTACGGCCATGTATACATGTCTCAGTTGCCTTGTTAGTTTATTACTATCGGCGAAAGTTAGAAGATTCTTTCCCTATATCATTATTTGAATGATCAACCCTAAGCCTTTTCATAAAAACCCATATTTACCTTTATAAACTTGTTACTCCTTGGCTTTAGTGGTGGAGATGTGTATCCTTGCTAAACCTAGGATAGAATACTCGTCACGACTGAGCAATTGAGAGATTTAGTTACTTGTTACCACATAGATTAGTTGAGTGATTTGAGTGTTTTCATCTTCCTATTTCGTGAGGTGTTTAGTTGTGTACTTGTAATAGATCGAATAAATGCTTAAACGAAAAAATTCTTAGGGATACATTTTTATAAACTTCTAAAGGCTACTCGAGGACAAGTAGGATTTAAGTGGAGGGATATTTGATGACATCAAATTACGTATATTTTATAGCATCATTTATCCCATGTAATCAACCCATATTGTATCATTATTGCAAAGAATTGTTACTTAATTTGTAGGAAACTAGAAGGGGGGGAGGAGGTTTGAATAGTTTACCGGTTAATTATCCATTTTAAAACTTTGCTTATAAAATGGTTTGATTCGAGTTGTATGTCAATCAATCAACAATATGAATCACAACTAAACTATCTAATGTAATGAACTAAATAAACAATAACAATATAAAAAGATAAGGAAAGAAACGATCAAACCAAGACACCAAGATTTATAGTGGTTTGGCTACGAAGCACCTCTTCGTCCTACTTCACTCGATATTTCACTATGTCAACAAGCTCCCTTTAGGCGGAGAAAACCGTTTACACGTCGCTTACTTTCTTTTCCGACACTAAGTTAGATGTCGAGTCCTAATCTTAGCTAGAACCAATCTAAGACTTCACTAAGTCTTTACACACTCACAAGATATATACTCTTGGATTGACAAACAATCCAATTCACACAAATACACAATTTACTCTATTGGATCTACACACAATCCAATATACACAACACTACAAAGAAAATATAATGAAGATTTATGATCTTGAGGAGGAGGAAAGAGATCACTTGATAACAATTCGTTTTTAGATGAATACGATTGTTCTTCTCTTGCACTTGATTAGAAGAAGGGAGGAAGAGGGAATTAATCACTTGAAACAAGATCAAGATATGTTAGTGATCAAGATATGTTTTTGAGAAAGAAAGAAGGAAGAGAGAAAAGTAGATCTGAGAAAATTCGTGGCAAAAGGTTGTGTTTTTCAGATGGAGTGGCCTAGTATTTATAGGAGACAAAAAGAGCTGTTACTCTGCTGGCGGTCCCGGCGGTCCCTAATTTGTTATGGGGCCGCCCGTAGAGTACGCTCCTCTTTTTATCTTTTAGTGGGGAAGGTGTTATCTGTTTTGGAACCTTCCATTTGGGGGGAGGGTCTGATTTCAAATTTATTGTTTTAATAAAATATTTCTTTTATGAATAAATATTTTATGTATATATTTTTGTAAATACACTTTTGTAGAAATGTAAGGTTTAAGAAAAATATTTTCTTGATCACTAATCATGTTTAATGATTTGTTTATCCATACCTTAAGTGATTAATCTTAGAAATAGAATTTTACGATTAGTAATTTATAGATGTTTAATTTTATCGTAAACGTTTTTACGTTTTGTTATTATCAAAACATCGAGAGGTTAAAAAATATAAATAACATTTTTAGACATTATTTGTATTAACAGAGTACATATTTTAAAAGATTTTGAATTTATTGATTTTTTTTGAAAAGTTGTAATCAAACACATATATACTTATTATCTTACACTACATATATACATATTCACAAGATAAAGTATGAAACTGGACCTCAAATTTAGTAGGATAAAATCTAACAAAGTTAGATTGTCCACATTCGTAGTCTGTAGTCCATCTCTTTTAGTCTACCACCAACATAACACTCCAAACTCCTCATGATCCGTCTTTCTAGTAATAAATTGTCAATCAACCTCAGCATTTCATCAGTCCTTTGCTGATCTTTCTCTGTCCACTTTCTTTTTGACATATCATCATTGTAACCCAGCTTGAAGCTATGCAGCATGTCATGCAGATTATCACAAACCATCTGGAGGGTACCATCACTAAATGTGTATAACTCATTATCCCTCATTATTCGCTTTTGTTTGCTCTTGTTTAGATAAATAACTCCTCTTAGTTTATGAAATATGGTATACGGTTCTTTGAATAAGATTTCATCACACCTTTTTATTCAGATCAATGACTGAAAATGAAGACAAATCAATCACCATAACTTATACCCATCATATTAACAAAACCAAATTGAAGAATTCGAGCACAAACCAAAACCGAAGATGGCAAATACTTACGAAATACCAAGAATCAACTATTGTGTGCGCTGAAAACCTAAAAAGCAGTAGCTTTTTTTATTCGCAAGTTGCCCTATAATCTAGAATCATTTAAAAGTCATTTCATCTATAATTATAGATCGATAATCGCTTAAAAAAGTGCTAAAAAATCTTGTCATAGCACAAAAATTTTAACCTCGGGAATATCTAAATTAATAAAAAACCTTGCATTTAATCATAACCGAAATGTATACGTTAACCACTTAAGACATTTTTTGAATGAACTCCATTTAAAGATTTGTTACATGGATTTACCATAACAAACAATGAAAATACATGATTAAGCATGAGAATTGTATACTATTTGCCATAAATTCCTATTAGACCATCCGTAACAGAAGACTCAAGATCGTGTCTTCCTCTATTGAAGACGCGTCTTCATTGTTATAGCTCCCACAACACGCGTTTTGGATGGTAGAAATTTAAGACTCGTCTGTGCAGATGATCGAGTTGTGAGATGTTTGTTGCGTGTTTGCATTTATTACAAGGTTTTGATGGGGTATAATGTGCTCAAGTAGATATATTTTGTGTAGTAAAGTTTGAATTTCCTATTACACTATTAGGTTTTGTAAGCCAATAGTGCTCGAGTTCTAGAAAAATATGGAGTGTTACATTATTTTTCTCTATAGTACGTAGAATCTAGACCCAAAACATACTCCCTCCATCACTCAAGTTATAAGGCTTCCCACAATGGGTGTCCCCATTGTAGGTCGACCGACCAAATTGTCGTCTAGTGCATCCACATTATGGATAGGTTGTCCTCCCATATCATCGTTAGGTTGAAATTGTAGACGATGGTATATTCGTCTCTACGATCGACAAGAAGCACTACAAAGGAGAAATGAACATTACCGTTAATTTAACAAAAAAAAATTTGAAAATTTAAACCTTTTAAACCTTATAAATACTTCATTCATTTCACCATTTTATACACAAGTTCAAACCACTTTTATATTATACTTCTCATTTTTATTTACAATGTCTAACAGTTCGGCTTTCATTTCAAACTGTCGTCGAAAGGCCAAAATGACTGATAACCAGGCATCGTCACAACAAGGACAACAGCGAAGAGATCACGCTGATGTTAAAGCGTGGTGTGACGTAACAGAAACCAACGTCACCGGAGACGCCATGAAGATGAGAGGGTTTTGATCAGAGGTTGTTGCTTACATTGAGAAAGAAATGGGGGAGAATATTCGAGGATATGATGCCATCATAATGAAATGGAAACTAAACTATTTGTCCTAAGATTGTTGCATTTAGTGTCGTTTACGATAATGTCCAACGGATGAACGAGAACGAGTCATGTAACCTCACTGTGTTTCAAAAAGCGTTTTGCGGAATATGAAACTCAGTACGGACATGACTTTACATCGGAGACGTGTTGAAGAATTTTGAAAAATCATGCTGCTTGGAGAGAATTTAAGATGCCTTTATTTAACCAGCAACATAATAATGAATTTTAGTTTAAGTTTCTAATATATCTTTTAATTTTTAAAATAAAAATAGAAAAAGAATAAAATGGGTATTGATATAATAAAAGCCATTTAAAATTTTCATTGTTAAATAATTTTTTTTTAAAATGTAGGTCGCATTATTATGGCTAAAAGTCATATGTATGTCACTGGAGAGAGAAAACTGAGGTGGCATGAAAAATGTAGGTCTTAAGACACCATCGGACCCAACACTTAACCCAATAAAACACGTACGCGCATGCACACACACAAGTTTATGGCTTTAGCCGATGGATTTATGCAAGGCATAACGGAGGAGGGTATCAAGTTGCAGCCTAGTACCTCGCCATAAGGCTATAACGCGCCCTATGATACGCGTCACCGAATGATTTAACTTGATGATGAAGTAAGTTGTAAATAGAAAGTTAAATAGCCGTTGATATGGACTCTTTTATTACACTTAGAGGCTTGGGTACCATAACTTGGATTATCAAGTTATGATTATATCCAAGTTATGATACCACCCTTCCAAGTTAAGGGCGATGTTGATGGCCAAGTTAACCCACCAACTTGCAAACTAACGTGGGTTTATAGCGTGTGGGTTGTGTTTGTGTGTTTATAGTGTGTGTGTGTGTGTGTTTTTATGTGTGTGGGTCCTAAAAGTGGTGTTAATATGGTGTTATGATTGCAGGTTTTTTTAGATGTTAGTGTTATTGAGTTAAAGCCGATGTAGCGCTAATGTGACGGTGTTATTGAGTTATGGTACCTAGCGCTCTTATGTTTAGATATATATTGTGGGATAGATTATAAAGACCTCCAGAATAACCATTTGTACCCCTCAAGTTTTTTTGACTTTTTTGATTTTTTTTTAATAATTTTGCTTAGATTATAAAACTGTGAATCGAAAAATGTGGAACAAAAAATATAAAGTTTAACAAGTCAAAAGTACTAAACTGTCAAAAAGTATGTAACATGAACTAATAAAAAAAACTGTGTTGCACTGTAAATAAGAAGACAAAAGAGAATGTTTGATACTATTTTATACCTTTTCGGTGTGTCAGAGGTACCAATAATAGCACCCATATACTATATAATAAGGTTTTCAAGATCGATATCCTACCCATGATCGTTTTCGTCTTTTCAAGATCGAGATCGTAAAGTCGTTTCGGGATCGTAAGATCCCACTATAATTTCATTGTCTTAATAGTCTTTGTAATATTATACAAATCTACAAATTATTATATATTATAAACACAAAATTATATGAATATTTCACAGACATGTTGTCATAAACTATGATTATGAAATGTTTAAAAAGATTAACATGTTGTTTTTTAAATACTATGAAACACAACCCATAAATTTGTATTTCTTTAGTTTCTGGTTCGAGAAAAGTAAGATCAGGTCGGATTAGATCTTAAGATCTTATGGTTAAGATCGGGATCCCATTAGATTTTAAGCATACAAAGATCATATGTAGGATCCGGATCGTTTTTGCTTTGCAGTATCGTAAAATCGTAAGATCTTAAAATCAGGATCGGGATCTTAACAACCATGCTGTATATATCCGTCTCACGTGGTCGGCAAGACGCCAGTGTCACTATCCTGACAATTAGCCTCCTTGGGAGACCAAGCAGCACGTGCTATTTTTGTTGAATAGTCACTTTGAGGCTGAGTTCGACGTCTTCTCGATCCAATACTTACTACTCTGTATATGTTTAATAGTCGTAGATATTTAGCATGTGACTTTGCTTATTTTTGGAAAGGCAGAATAACACATACTACATTATAATACATACATTTACGGGTTGCTTATGGTAAAACTTGAACGCACAATCGCACAATCACTTCGTACATGACTAGTTACGCTCTTACATTTAGTACATGACTAGTTACGATCTTACGTTACAGTTAGGCCAAATTTATGCTCTTACGTGACTGTTAGGCCAAAATTCAGTCGGTATTTTACACGTGACTTGATCATGTTCTTTTCTTATATATGGAGTATTTACTTTTAATTGGCCTGTGTCTTTTTAAGATGTATAATTAGGTATTTAAACTAAAATAAAATCTTTTACCGTTCAGATAGAATTTTCGCTTCAAGTCCTAAAGAAAATTTTTCGTAAAACTTATGAACAGAAACGTAACCGTTTTGGTTAGCATGTCAATCAAGGTTGTCAAAATCGCGATTCTGATCGTACGATCCTACGATTCTACACACAAAAACGATCAGGATCGTAACAAGATCGCAATTCAAGTATGATTGTATCAGGATCGTAGGATCGGATCAGATTGCGTAAGATCGTAGAATGACCTTATTTTGGACTTTTAGTAATTTAGGCAAAGGTTTATAAATTTTCATCAAGACGGTTTCATATTTTTTTCTATCCATAATCGTTTAACGATTGAAACATAAGTTAGGGTGTACTATGGAAGTATTCCTTTTTTATCCATATCATTCATTTATCGATTGAAACATGAATGAACTTTGTGCAAGTATGTATTACAATATATCTAATGTTCTATTACCATGCCACCATGGTACTTGAACATATAACTTTTTTCTTTTATCATCCATTTAGATTCGTTTATCATATAAGGGGGAATTTCATATATACCCAATAAAATTTAAAAAATTAAATATTTCTCTAAAACACAAGTTATCAATGCATGATGTAAAATGCTATTATAGAATGTTTGGATAAAAAATGTAAATATTGAAGTGTTTTGGGATATATGTAAATGCTCATCATAAAAAATATTATATAAAAACATATAGAAATATAAAAAAATAACCTTATACAAAAATATATATGTTTTCATAGGATCTTACGATCCCGATCCGATCCTACGATTACGATCTTGCAAAGCCAAAAACGATCCTAAGTAAGATCCCGATCCTGACAACCTTGGTTTATACGGTTAAACTCGATTGAACGTCAAAAACGATTAACCGTGACCCGAACCGCAGGTAACCAATCACTACGGGTACCCGTACGTCCGGTTACCCGCTTAGTACAGTTCGATTTCGGATAGTAAAATTAATTACCCGCCCCGTGACGGATA
>BQNB010074162.1:0-31880 GCA_026074375.1 Tanacetum coccineum
TAATCTAACCTAAATAAGCACTATGAACATAAATAAGCTAGATAAAACAAACAGAAAAGCTAAAATTCAAATAAGCTATAAGTTATGCTTGCTAAAGGGCAGAGAGCCTAGGGACATATTTGGGCTTAAAAATAAGCAACTAAAATGGCTTCCTAAGGTCTGAAACAAAGGGGGCTTATCAAAGAGCTTATTGGCTTTTTAGAAAAGCCAAAAGCTCAAAATAAGGTTCACAAATAAGCTAGATCAGTGTGCTTAAAACCAACCCCTTAGCACCAGGGCAAATATAGCTAAAACAAGGGGGCTTAACTTGACAGCTCAAAATAAGCTGTCAAATAAGCTTAAAATGAAAAATAAAGTGAAAACAGATTGAAAAGGGCTTAAGGTGAGCTTATGCTCAAATTTTAAGCTCATAAAAACACTCTTAAGCTGCTGATTTTTGTTCTTAAAAAGAGCTTTTTTCTTTTAAAAAGGGGACACCAAATTGTTGGCAGTTTTGACTTAGGAAGTCAAATGACTCAAAGCACTCTTAACAACAAAGTTATACACCACAAAGGACACACTTTTGAAACCAAAACTTCAGGATTACAAGAGCTTATCCAAATAAGCTCTTGTACATCTTTCAAAAACCAACAGACCTAAAGGATACTTATAAAAACTTGAAAAACAGTTTTTGGACTAAAAACTTTGGAAAAACAAACCTAAATAAGCATAAGAATGCTAACCAACTTTGGCCAAATGGCCACAACCCATGACATTTCTCTTTTGACCCATTTTGGGCTTAACCCAAACACCCCTTAATATTCTAAAAACTAATTTTTAAAACTGTAAAGACCAGTTTAAGCACCAAATTTTGAAAACAAATATTAAGCAAGCATGGTTAAGCACAATAAGGTAATAAGAACAGGAAAATAAGCACTTTGAAAAACTAATAAGCTACAACAGTAACAAGCTTTTTCTAGGCAGTTTTAAGCAATAGGCAAGTAAATAACACAAGAGCAACTAAAGAACATTTTTAAGCTTAAATAAACACAAATAAGCATTTCAGCAACAAATTAAAAAGGAATCAAAACCTTAATCCTATGACAAAACATGAATATTTAGACCCAAAATAAGCTCTAAACCACCCTTGCTTATAACAGCTAAACTACCAATGAGCCATCCTTGTTTGCTCATTCATCCACAGCTTATCAAACAGTACCTTTTTTTTCTTTCTCCCTTTTTTACTTTTCTTAAATTTTTGTATAAAGGTTTTAAAAACAGAACATAAAGTTTATATTGAGAACTTAAATGACTTTTAAAGAAACACAAGTTAATATAAAACTTAGAACACAATGTTAAGGATAAACTGAATTTTCATTAAAAAGAAGAATGCAAGTACAAAGTAAATTAAATTTTTTTAACTGAGCTAAAAAACACACTAAAAACTAACTGAAAAACTAACTATGGCCTCAAGGGCTTACAAAGGATTTTATAGCCAAATAAGCTAGGGTTTGGGTCTTGGTCTTCTCTTGTTGTGTGCTTCTTTGTAGACACAAAAACGTCTTGTGTTTGTTGTGAGAGTGGGAACTCAAAGCAATCATAGCCCTTGATCTTTCTTGCTGCCCACACAAATTAATCAACACCCTTGATTCGAATTGGTGGGTTTTTGGATTGCCAACTTGGCATACCCATGTGGGGGGTGGGGTTTAGTTATGGTGATGGTTTTGGAGTGTTATGGGGGGTCAACGAGGTTGAAAATGACAGGTTTGGGGGGTTATGAAGTTTGGCGGGAAATGTGTGTAGAAGATATACAGTACTTCAAAATCCAGGGGTGAAGTTTGGGGTTTAGTCAAGTATGGTCCCTCATGGTTATATCTCTTTTTGCATCAC
This sequence comes from Tanacetum coccineum, assembly GCA_026074375.1. Taxonomy (NCBI): domain Eukaryota; kingdom Viridiplantae; phylum Streptophyta; class Magnoliopsida; order Asterales; family Asteraceae; genus Tanacetum; species Tanacetum coccineum. The sequence continues at coordinate 1,870 of BQNB010074162.1, forward strand.
ACGTCCTTGTGTTTTTACAAGTTTTGAAACTTGGCAGAATAACCTCCTGAATGTTATAAATGTTATTGCACCCATGGTCCTCGTGAGTTATAGTTTTAGGGACTTGGCAGACTTGGCCCTTGTGGTTAATACTTTGGGCGATTGGCAATTTTGGCCCTTGTGAGTATTTTTCCTCTTTTCCTTTCCTTCATGAAATAAGTTAGGGACTTGGGCAATTTTAGGTCCCTAAACATTATTTTACTTCACTTGTGGCTTGGGTTTGACTTGGATTTTTCGGGGTTGACATTGGTTGCTTTTTCATACTTGGCTTTGTCTGACTTTGTCTTTTCCAATTCCGTGTCCGGTTTTTGTGTTTTGTTGTGATTTTTATTGGGGGGGGGGGAGGTTTTTATTTTTGGCTTTGTTTTTTTCGTCCCTTTTTAGATATCTGTTTCCCTGCACAAAACAATTAGCAAAACAAGAAAGCATATATTTGCATTATTAATTTCTGTTTTGGTTATTTTAACTGTTTTTAAAAGGTAAAAGTTGTTAATTAAACACATACCAAGCGCTTTCGCTTCAACCCATTTGGAAAGATAATCGACGGCTACCAGAATATATTTGTTTCCTCTAGACGACGGGAACGGTCCCATAAAATCGATACCCCATACATCGAAAATTTCACAAACTTGGATTGCATTTTGAGGCATCTCATCACGTTGAGAGATTTTGCCTTGTCTTTGACATGCATCACAAGATTTGATCATTCGTAAGGCATCCTTATACAATCTAGGAGAACGAAGAGGCCAAAAGAATCTTGCGACAACTACTTTTTCCGAGCATGATGTTAGCACAGTGATGCCCTCGTGGGTCCTTCAATGACTAAGCCTTGAGATTTCAAGAGCTTCATGGCAGAATACACATCTACGGTGATTTTGGTCAGCACTTTACAAATAGGTAGGGATCATCCCAAAAGTAAATAAGCTTCACGAAAAACTTTTTCTTTTGTTGACCTCGTCATTCCTTTGACTAGAAAATTCCCCGCTTGGTATGTTGCGAAGGTTATCTGCAACCACGGGTACTTTGATAAGATTCACAGCAGTTAAAGTTTCAACGAGGAAAAGTACACGGTAAAATCATTTGGATCAAAAACAATTTCGTAAGGGTTATCAAACGAGAAAGGTGATCTGCTGCATAGTTTTCAGCTCCCTTGGTATCAATAACCTTGAAATCAAATTCTTGAAGAAGTAAGATCCATCTAAGCAATCTTGCTTTGGCGTCTTTCTTGTTGAAAAAGATATTATCAAATGCGGAGAGGTCCCGTTAAACAACACTCTTGTTCATTATTAGATATGATCAAAACTTTTCAAAAGCGTAAACAACTGCAAGCATCTCTTTTTCCGTTGTTGTGTAGTTTGTTTCTGCTTCAGTCATTTGTTTTCTACGTAATGAATTGTCGGTGAAATAGCTTTCCAATTCTTTGTTCACTATCCTAAGACCAGCACACTATTGCATAATCACTTGCATTGCACATGATTTCAAAAGGTTGGTCCTAATTCGGAGCAATGAGAATTAGAGCTTCGGTTAACTTATTTTTTAATGTTTGAAAGGCAAGAATGCAATCTTCCGAGAAAATGAAAGAAGTGTTCTTCTCTAAAAGATAGGTCATGGGTCGAGAGATTTTGGAAAAGTCTTTGATAAATCTTCGATAAAATCCAGCATGCCCGAGAAAACTGTCTGATTCCTTAGACTGTGTTGGGAGAGGTAGCCCCCCATAGAAATTCATCAACTTTGGCCTTATCGACTTCAATTCCCTTTTCTAGAGATCTTATGCCTAAAACAATGCCTTCATTAACCATGAAATGGCTCTATTTTCCGCAATTTACAGGTTACAGGCCCTTTTTTAAAAAATTTTTTGGTGTCTTCACAATTCACACCGTTTGAGCATTTTTGTCTAAATTGGCAAGGCACGAGGAAAAAGAATCTCCAAAAACTAAAAAATTTCATAAAGACTTCCATTGTTTTTTCTATCATGTCGTGAAAAATGGCCATCATACAACGTTGAAAAGTTCCGGGTGCATTGCACAAACTGAATGGCATACGACGGTATGCGAAAGTTTCGTATGGGCACGTGAAAGTAGTTTTCTCTTGATCTTTAGGATCAATTGGGATTTGAAAATACCCTGAAAAACCATCTAAGAAATAATAAAATTCGTTGCCCTCCGGTGGCCGGGACTAAACGCTCTAAACATTTGTCCTGAATGGTAACGGAAAATATGGTCTTTACAAGTTTCTGTCATTCAACATTTCGATAGTCGATGCAAACTCTCCATCCCTGACCTAAAATCTTGTAGGCACCAAATTCATTTTCTTCAGTTCTTGACACAGGTCATTAAACCACCTTTTTGGAACGAACAATGGGACCACGACTAACCTGGACTATCCGAGATTGGATAAATCAATCCGCGTCTAAGAATTTTATCTACTTCTATCATGATGACGCGTGATTTAGGGTTAACCCTCTTTGAGTTGGACTGACGGTTCGTAATCATCTCTAAAATGATTTTTTGAGAGCAAAACTCTGGATCTATGCTCGGATATCAGAAAGGTGTTCCAAGCAATTGCTTGTTTTCGTTTTTCAGAAAGTTAATGCGTGTAGGTTTTTTTCATCTTGGCTCAACTCTTTTGAAATTATGACTGGAAGCTTGTTATTCTCCTCTAAAAACGCATACTCGAGATGCGGAGGTAACTCTTTAAGTTCGACTTCGGGAAGTTCAACTTTTGGTTCATAAGAAGTAGCATATTCGAGTGAAGACTTCTGTGGTTCAACAACTTTAAGATCTTTTTGAATTCCTGGTGCTAAGTAAAACTCCTATGGTAGTTGGGTGCGGTAATGGGAACATAAATATTATTACATCTAAAAGGTGAGTTGAGAAATGCGTATCGAGAATGAGAATGTCCACCCTCTCTGGATCGGTAGTACGTAGCATAGAAAATTGTGAAACAGCTGGTTCATCTCGATTGCTATAAAAAGCATCGGCTTCCTCAAAGAGTAGAAAATCGCTTTCATCAAAAGGATTAGTGTCGGAGAAGAAGGTGGAAACAATCAGATCGTGAGTACTAGAAGGATTGTTTTGGTTTAGGGGGGGTTTGTAAGCATCAACAGAAATCAGAAAATCCAAGTACTTCTTGTGAATAAATTTCACAAGCAGCATCGATTAAATCAACGATTCAAGATTGTTGTATGAAATGGAAGGTGCATCATCACATTTAAGGGTTAACGATGATTTATCCAAATCCTAAGGATAATCTCCCTTTATAAACATCGATTAAAGAAGAGCCATCCTAAGAAAGGGTCGCCCGAGTATCATGGTAATCGAGGATCGGCTATAAAATCAAGCACAACAAAGTCCGGCGGGAAAGTAAAACTTCCCTACTTTGACAAAAACATTTTCGGCGACACCGCTTGGTTTGGAAATTATACGATCGGCTAATTCTTAAATACCATTTTTAGTTTCAGTTAGGCCCGAGATTCTTGAAGCCTTTTTCCAAATGGGATAAAGAGCATGAGATAGATACAAATGCACCGTTTTAAATCGGCAAGGCTAAGTAACATCAAACTCCAAAAAATCACATAGAAATGGAAAAAATCGAACCGGAGTCACCTAGCTTTTTCTGGAAGCTTTTTTAGGACAACCGCACTACAATTTTCATTCAACGGCGTTTTGGTCAACTCAATTAACTTGTCTTTGTTATTTAACATCTTCTTAAACATCGACGCAAACTTTGGCATATGGATGAGAGCATTTTGCAAAACGAATCTCAAAATGCACACACACACACACTGCGTCTCTCTATCTCTCCATAAACTTTAATAAAGAAAGAATGCTCAGCTTTTCACAAATCTTTTGTTTGTTGAGTCTCGATGGGTAAGGCAAATTATGTTTGGCTTTGTTAGCATCGAAAGAAGGTTCTTCGATGGGTTCTTTGTCCTTGGTTTAGAGTTCTTGCCCAGAAAATGGATGAGGTTGGGATGGGGGGGGGGGGGGGTCTTCGGTGCTTGGTAAGCTCCGTATCATTTGTACACCTCACTTTCCTTTTCACCACCGGCGGTGAATCGAGGTCTACTCGTAATGAAACACCACTACAAGCATAATTTCTTGGCTCGTTCCTAGGATTTGGATGGTATTGCTATGGTAAGAACTTGATCTTGAAGGTTGGTTGGGTGTGATAGCTTTGCAATGAAACTGAGCATCATTTTCAGAATCATCTTGTTTCTTTGAGAATCATATGTAATCTCTTTGAAAATCATTTTGGTTTCTTTGAAAATTATCCAACTTCAATTTGCAAGTATTCATATGCGCATTCTAATCCTTTAGCAAACTTTCAAAAACCGTTTTAGACACACCTTGAAATATTGTTAAAACGGGAGTAAAGCTTGATTAAACCAAAGGTTGATTTGTTGGTGGTTGGTAAGGTGTGGGCTTGTATAAACTTGAATTTTGGTTGATTTGAACGGTGATTGGTTAAAATTTCATCCACGGTTTTTGGTTGAAATTATGAATTGGTTCCTTGATATCGGTTTTGGGTTGTTTTGGACATAACGGTTATGATTGAAACCTCGTGGTTTCATTTGACTTGCCAAATTGGAGAGGTTTATGGTTTCTTTGTGAGAAAATTGCATGGCTTTGGCTGTTTGTAAAAATTGTTCTGGATGTTGTCATGAAAAAACGGAAAATCGTTTCCGTCACCTCGAGTAACGGACAATGGTTTAAATTGTGTGATTTGATCCACATGTAACACATACTTCCTCAACCGCTTTGACGGGTGCGGGAGTAGTAACAACTAAAGCTTTCATTTCATTCATCATTTGTTTCATCTTAATAGTCATCTTATCCTCAAGAGAAGCGGCTATTTGTTGCATATCGAAAGAATTATTAGAAGGTGAAGAATTAGAAAGAGGAGCATCCGTACTCACTCTTGAATCACTAGCACGACTCCTTGAGTAACGAACTTTATGACTTGCTTCATAATCGCTAAAACTTCTTGAGGCATCTGTCTAAAAAATTGCCACAAGCGGGCCCCGGGGAAAAAAAAAAAAAAAAAAAAAAAAAAAAATTTCTTTAAGGCATCTTGATCGTTGGAATTCAAAGAATTGTAAAAAGTATCGAGTTGGTGTAGTTCCGAGAAGCCATGGTGAGGACATTGACGAAGGAGTCCTTTAAAACGTTCCCATGCTTCATTGAAGGTTTCGTTTGGTTCTTGGAAAAAATTGGTGATTTTGTTTCGAAGGTAAGTTGTTTTTGATGGGAATAATGGTTTATTGATTTTGATAAACAAGGTCGTCCATGTGAGAATTGATATGGAGGTTATCCATTGTTCTAACCAATCTCGGGCTTCACCGTCTTAAAAAAGAAAAAGGATAAAAAAATAAAAAAAGGAAAAAGCAAAAGCTTTATCGAAGAGTTCGAAACTTCGGATGTCTAAACATTGAAAGTGATCCTTGTTAAAAAATCTAAGGTGAATGCGAGGATCTATTGTCTACCCGAAACTTATTAGCATTGCACAAGATTGATTAAAAGGTTGATTAAAGCTCTAAAGTTGTTAGGCATTAACAGTGAACACCTATAAGCAATCTTCAAATCCACGATTGTGCTTGTAACATTTGAGTCATGGTACGAATGATCTGCATTTCAGACAATGTTTTTTGATCGACAATGTCGGTTTTTTTCTAAATCAAATTTTTCAAACAACAACTAACCGGGAAGAGTTTGTTGTTGACATAGACGACTTCTAGATTGTCGCACGAGTGCGCATACAAAAGGAAAAACTAAAAATCAAACAAAAGGCAAAACTTACACTAATTTTTTTAACAATGATTTTAAAACTGTCACACGAAAGAGACATTAAACCAAATTAATCACCATACTTTACGGTAGCTCTTGAAAATACTTATCAAGTGAGCCGTACTTCGTAGTCAGACACAAATGGCCCCATAAAAAGGGGTGGTGGGGTGGTATAATTATTTAGAATATTTTATAAATCTTTAGTACTAATTTGGTAACCAACAAGTTCACCTAAAATTGAAATGATAGATACCTCCGTTGAGATGTATTAAAGTTTGATGGTATTTTTACCATTGGTGATTTTTATTTCTTAATTAAAAAGAAAGATTTTTTTTTATATTTTTGATTTTTCTATTTTTTTATCTTTTACTTATACTAAAAAGAAAAGGAAAATATTTTTTACTTTTTATATAATTTATGATTTTTTTTGGATTTTTAAATTATAAAAAAAGAATGAAACTTTCGAGGATGAAAGAATCTTCAAACAAAATCAACAAACACAAAACGTAGGAATCTTAAACACTAGTCCCCGGCAGCGGCGCCAAAAACTTGGTGTAAGAATTTTATACACTATAAAATAATATTCCACAAGAGGAATTAAGAAAATTCCCTAAGGAAAATTCACTCTCAAAAATATATATAATATAATATATAGTACGTATATTAAACCGGGCAAATATGATCACCCGGGTCGTTTCTCCAACGACTAGTGAAATTGAAACCTTGTTTAAGCTTGGATTATTATTTGAATAAGCAAATGGATGATTTGATAATCTAAAGCAACATTTAAAATGGACAATTAAAAACAATTAAACAATTAAACAAATACGGGAAACAAATAAAACACGACTATTAAGCAACTAGACTAAAATTAAACCCTAAGAGTGCAAACTAATTTTCTACACCTAAATTAGGATAAAAGAAAATTTTTTATAGAAAAATAAAAAGAAAAATATTTTTTAGACTTTTACTTATACTAAAAAGAAAAGGAAAATATTTTTTACTTTTTATATTTTATAATTTTTTTTGGATTTTTGAATTATAAAACGAGAATGAAACTTTCTAGGGTGAAAGGATCTTCAAACCAAATAAACTAAAAACGAAGTTTAAAAAAAACTAGGACGAAAACGGAGTTAAAACGAGGGTTAAAAATTGAAAACCGACAATGGGAACGAAGCCCGTTCTTTAAAAAGTGAATTTTTGCAAAATAGACCCTACGAAAGTGAAACTAATTTTCCTACAAACTTTATATAAAAAGAAAATTTTATAAAAAATATTTTTCTTTTTCTGATTATTTTTCTATTTTTTATGTTTTTTTTAAGTTTTTAAAGAAAATAAAAGATTAAAAATACTAAACTTATAGTAAAAATTCTAGAAAAAATACGAAAAATAGCTTATGATATAAGAAACCTAGGAAAAATAAGCCCGAATCATAGCTTATAAAATAAGCTACGGAATAAGCTTAACAGCTTATTTGGCTTATAGATACCAAATTGTGTATAAAGATTTAATAAAAGGAAGAGTGAACGGATGAGCTATTGTAGCATGGTGTTAAAGCATGTGTGTTGTGTATGGAAGGTCGTGGGTTCGAGGCAGGCAAAGCCCCACTTTTTGCACTTTTTTTTTTACTTTTATGAAAAACTAAATATTGGAAATTAAAAAGGGCTCAAAATTAAGCAATTTTAATAAAAGGCACATAAGCTGAAAACCACTAATAAGCTTAAAAACAGCTTATCAAAAAGCTGTATCAGTGAGTGGGGTTTTGTTCTTGATTTTACTTATAAGCTTGTAAAAAGCTCATTATAAGCTCAAAATGAAAAAGGAAAAGTATTCTAGACAGCTTATGAGATGCTTAATCTAAGTATGAAAAGAAACCCAAGCTAGAAACAATTAAAGGCCACTAAAATTTAAGGTGAAAATGCTAAACTCAAGAAATTTAGGCAAAAAAAACACAAGCTCAATATAAGCTCAAAAGTTCATTAAGCTATTTCTGAATAAGAGCTTTTACAAACTAGCTTAAATACTTCTTGACTATATAACTAAATCATAAAATCAACTTCTTAAGACTAGAAATCAAAAGTTTTAAGCACTAATCCTAATCCTACTGTTTTTGGCTTTTTAGGTTTTTGAGTGACTTTTGACAGCAAAATTAAGCTAGGAAAATAAGCTAGAAAATAAGATTAAAGACTTAATCTATATTAAGCTATAACTAATCTAAATCCTACTTGAATTTAAGAACCTAAGACCTACTTTTACTTAACTAAAAACTAAGCTAAAAATGACAGCAGTACTAACTTATTGTTAGTACTGATGCACTTTTGCACAAGTGCAAACAATAGTGCAGTTTACCTAAGAAGGGTAAACCTGCACTACTCACACTTATTGAGTGTGTATGAACACACTAAATTCACTAGCAAAAGCTCATAGAGCAAAAATCAAACTTAAGCTAAAAACTCCCCTGGTGCTGACATTATGAAAATAAGTTCTAATCTTTTCATTTTCAAAATCTAACTTATAAAAACTCTTTAATTATTAATTTTAAATGAAATTTAAACTGACTCAATGAAAAACTAAAGCTCACTTTGACTATTTGTGGTCAAAGAAGCTTATTCCAAACACCCCTTTAAGGTGATGACAGGTTTGAGTTACAGCTTATATTGCAAATCTAATTAACAAGTATTAAATACCAGATAAAAACTAGCTTTAAACAAACTTAATTATCATGAATTAACAACTAAATAAGCATTAATCTAAGATTTAAGCTAATTTACTTATTTTTGGTTTTTTAAAGCTTATATGACTGATTATATAAAAACTATGATCTAGGTTATGAAAAGCAAAAACAGATTAACTATTGTGACTATTAAGCTAAATAAAACCCAAATAAGCAAAAATAAGCAAACTTAATAAGCAAATAAGCAGATCTAAATATAGAAAGCAATAATACCACTATTTAAGGCTAGAATTATAGGAATTAAAAGAGAAACTTACAAAGTACCTCTAGCTAAACAAGAGGACCCTAATAGGGCAGCTACAAGCTCCCTAGCTTATTAATAAGCTAGGGTATAAGTCCTTGGGGATCCTTCCCTTTTAGATCCCCCTTCCATAAGCTCAAATCCACAAATCAAGGTAAGGTATTAGTTAAACTGATTTTAGATATTTAGGTATGACTATGACTGAAATAAGCTCAAATCATGAGCTTATAGACTCATGAGAGCTGCTGAGCTTATTGAGAGCTTATTGAGTAATAGTAGAAGACACATTTGCTTATTTAAGACTTAAAAGTAAAAACAAGTATGGCAGATTATAAAAAGTAGATTTCATTAACTAAAAAACTTTATTACATGATTGAAAGGAAAATTACAAGAGATTTAAAAATACATTAATCTTAAAAATTATATCTAATTAAAAACAGGAAAAAAGAAGATACAATGTGTGTGTGATAGTGTGCTATTTATAGCCTTGAGAGGAACATTCTAGGCCATGCCTTGCTGCCCACGCCTCTTTCAATCATCACCATTCATTCAATAAATCATTAGATCATGATTTTGAGCCGTTTGATCATTTGTGGACACTAGAGGATTGCCAAGCTGTCATTCTTTGATTGTGACAGCTTGTGCTACTTATGTGAGTAGAAATAGTACAAAACCCATATTCCATTTGTGCTTCTCCATTGATGACGTGGCCTAGAGCTTGAGAGAGCTAATGAATTGCCTTGGATTTACTGATTTGACCCTGCCATTCCATTGTAGACTCCATGAATTGTCTTCCTTGACCCTCAATTCCAAAAAGCCCTTTGATTTTGACCCAAGGTAAAAATGGGGGAGACGGGTGAACAGTGTTCGCGCCCATTTTTAACTGAAAGGTAATTCAGTTGTAGTTTCGGATAATTACACAAATGACCCCTCTCTTTCTTTATCCTTTTTTGTAGTTATAAAAGGAGTTTAAAAAGTGGCGGTATAGGTCCTTGTTGTTTTATAAAAGAGTAGTGGGCTAGGGACTTGGGCTTTTGGATCCGCCGGGTAGGGTTTCTTAGGTTTTTTAGGCCAATAAGGGTGAGGGTTATTTTTAGATTTTTTTGGATGAAACTTGGAGGTGAAAAGGACATTTTTTTGGGGGGTTTTTTTCTTTATTGTGTTGGAACTTTTTTTAGTTGACCAATTGTTTTGACTTTGATTTGACTGAGCTTTACTTTTCTGCTTCGGCTTTATTCTTTGCTTCTTTTTTTGTACTCTTCTGATTCGTCCGTGTCCGTGCTTTCCCGTTTATTTGACTATATACTTATGATTTTGATAATCCGTACGATGCAGCACTACATAACACAAAATACAGTAAGCATATTTTGGCCATTTTTGTATGTTTGGTTTTAATTGGAGTTATTTTAGGAATTAACGGATATGTGTATATTTACACTTATCAAGTTCGACCCGATGTCCGCAGAACCGATAGTTAAAGGAGGAAAGATAGAGAAGCAGACTCAGACTGGAGAGGATTTCTTTTGATATCGTCGCTGTCACTAGGGATGGCATTGTAGGGTCATTCAGGATATTCCATTGACTTGATGATGTGAAGCGTGCTTTTAACCATCACAAATGGACATGTTCTGATGTCGTATTGATAGGATTGTCTGGATTGAGACTGCTCAGATACTGTTGGAGGCTGAATAGTTGATATCTAGGGGACAGAGAGTTAGATATGATCGAGATGATTGACAAGCTTGAGGTTGGAAACCTCAAGGTTTGTGCTATTTTGGAATCAAAGAGGATCGTTGAACAGTCTTTCGTCTTCACATGTCTCTTTTCACAGGAGGAGTTTTCGTCGGTTCGAGGGATCTTAGATGATCTCGGAAGAGAACTTAGAGGCTAGAGTCGTAATGTTGAGCGACGTTTGGTGTTTTCGCCCTTAGACTAGTAGTACGCCATGATCATGTAGGATACTAGGACTGAGGTTATGTCCCCTATATGTTAGCAGTAAAATAATTATGGATCATGAACCTATTTTGGATTAGGTTGGTAAGCGAATATTATGCTTTTATTCTTTAAATGAAAAGCATGTTTTGATTCTCTCGCTTATTTATCTATATTGTTATTTATTCATTCTGGAAATCGTGTTGTAATTATATTTTATTTCATAGCATGTATTAAATTATCATTATCAATAATCATGTATTCGTTTCAAAATCTCACCATGGGTTGTGTCTTGTGATGTAGAACAATGACTATCACTCGCTCCTGTATGACCCCTGAAGCAATCGAAGAACTCATTAACTGACATGTGGAAGAAGCGTTGGCTGCTCATGAGGCGACCCGTGCCACCAATGCTCTCGAGACTAAAACCAAAGCCAAAATGGCAGTGATGGTGACAATGGAAATGGTGGAAATGGAAATGGTGGAAATGGAAATGGTAGAAATGAGAATCCAGATGAGAATGTTAGAGGTGATAGACTTGTTACTAGATAATGCACCTACCAGGACTTCATGAAGTGTCAACCACTCAACTTTAAGGGAACGAAAGGAGTTGTAGGATTGATAAGATGGTTTGAGAAGATGGAAACAATGTTCCATATCAGCAACTGCCTATAGAAGTCCCAAGTTAAGTATGCTACTTGCACCCTGTTGGACAGTGCACTAACTTGGTGGAACTCACATAAGAGGACTATTGGGACTGAGGCTACATTTGCCATGTCATGGAAAGAGCTCATGAAGCTAATGACTGAAGTGTACTGCCTAAGGAATGAGATTCAGAGAATGGAAACTAAACTGTGGAACTTAACCGTAAAGAACAATGATTTGACTGCATACTTAGAGATTTCAAGAACTGACCATGATGTGTACCAAAATGGCCCTCGAGGAGGAAGATCAGGTGGAGAAATTCATTAGAGGTCTTCTTGATAATATCCAAGGGAATGTAATTGCTGCAGAACCCACAAGACTACAAGATGCTGTTCGAATTGTCAATAACTTGATGGATCAAAAGTTGAATGGCTATGCTGTAAGAAATGCAGAGAACAAGAGGAGATTGACCAACAACTATGGAAACAACCGTGGGCAACAACCACCCCACAAACGACAGAACACTGGAGGTCAGAATGTTGCTAGAGCCTATATGTCTAGTAACAATGAGAAGAATGGCTATGAAGGAACACTTCCTTTCTACAATAAGTGTAAGCTACACCACGAAGGACAGTGTACTGCTAAGTGTCGTAACTGTAAGAGGATTGGACATCTGGCCAGAGATTGCAGATCTGTTGTGACTATACCTACTCAAGGAACTCCAGGGCCAAATCAAGGAGTCGTTACGTGTTTTGAATGTGGAGTGCAAGGATATTACCGGAAGGATTGTCCCAAAGTCAAGAACCAAAACCGTGGAAACAAAGCAAGAGTTCTTGATGCAAGAGGCAAAGCATATGTCCTAGGAGGAGGTGACGCTAAGCCAGGTTCCAACACTGTCACAGGTACGTTCCTTCTTAACGATCATCATGCTTATATGTTATTTGATTCGGGTTGACTCGCGCGAACTCACCCCTTTTATTATGTACCAATAAATATCAACACACAATAAGGATTAGAATCACGCGAGACCAATAAAACCGGAAGTAGTATAGAGTGTTCCCGGGTCGTTATGTCCCAACGAGGCTAGAAATGGAAAATCGAGAGACGATTGATAATTGATGTTTGAAAATGACAAGGATGTGATTGGGAACTAAACTTAATGAGCAAATGCACATAAAAATAAGCAAAGAAAATAAGCTGGAACAAGAATAAAAGCTAGAAATGGTAAACACACTTAAAACTTTTAAACTAAGACACAAATAGGCTCAAATAAGCTTAAGGTAAACCAAATAAGTTAAGCTAACTCTAAATAAGCAAATTCAAAAAGCAATTAAACTAAATTAAGCAAGAAAAACTCAACAGTACTAACAATACTAACTTGGAGTTAGTACTGGTTGCTTTAAGGTTAGTACTGTTAGTACAATGAAGCAAGAAATAAACAAATAAGCTAAAACAGATATTTAACTAACCCTAATAAGCACTCAGACATAAGAATAAGCAACTAGAATAAACTAGAATGGCAAATAAGCTAAAAAGCTACAAACTGATTTACTATTGGAAATACTTTGAAAAGGAAAATAAGCTTAAATAAGCTTACTCCTAAAAACAGTAAAGGAAAATGGTTTAATCTATTCTAAAAAGCTAAGGAAATCTTAAATAAGCAGAAATAATAAGCTGATAAGCTAAAATGAACCACCAGTACTAACAGCTATAACTAACGGTACTAACTTGAAGTTAGTACTGCTAGTGTTAAGTTAGTACTGCTACCTTTGAAATCCAAGAAAATGAACTAGCAGTACTAACTTGGAGTTAGTACTGCTTGTTCAAAACACCCCTTAAAAACCATTTTTCTTTTTAAACTGATTTAAAACAGATTATCAAACAACAAAATAAGATACTTATAAGAAGATTCCAATCAAGAATAAGCACTTAAATAAGCTGAATTAGTCTAGCAGTATTAACTCAAAACTAACAGTTTTATCAAATGAACTAACAGTACTAACAGAGAAAGTGATACAAACTACTTTTAAACTAACAACTAATCAAGATAAGCACTAAACATTATGATAAAGCATAAATAAGTAACAAATAAGCACTATAAGCAGTTCTATAGTAAATAAGAAAAGTAAGAAAAAGAGAGACTTACAGAACCCTTGCTCAAAACAGGGTTAAACAAGAGTCTACAAGCTCTAGCTTGTATAAAACAAGCTAGTGAGAGTCCATAAGCCCATCCAGAACTGGCTTATCATCCATAAATTAAGCTGTGGTATATTTGAGAGTGATTTTTGTAATTTTCTCTTAACTACTTAACTTTTTAAATTTACTTAATTAAAGCAGCTTATAAATAAGCTGTACTGATAGCTTTTTGAACACAAAACAACACAATTAAGAAACTTAACACTTGGAATTGTAAATTGACTTAAACCTCAAATTGCATTAAACTTGAAATTGTTACAAAGCTGAAAGTAGAAGCTGTAAATGACTTAAAACAAACTGAAAAATAAGCTAAATTATTTTAAGATTAAAAACTAAAAACATACATGCCTCAAAGGCTTACAAAAAGCTCTATTTATAGCCGAAGTCTTCTTCTCTTGGACTTGCAGCTTGTGCTTCTTTTGTGAGAGCAAAAACTAAGTGTGCTTGTTGTGTGAGGTGATTCTAGAACAAATCCCAGCCTTCCATCTCTTTTGTGCATCTTTGGAGTCAATCACAGCCATCGAAAAACCTTGGGAATGGTGAGGGATTGCCAACATGGCACTTATACAGCTAGGGGGGGTGTAGAGGAGTGGTTGAAATGATTCATCTAGGGTGTTGAGTGGTTTTGCAGGGTAGAGGTATGGGACGACATGTCCAAGTTGCCTAGTTGTACCTGGGTTTTGTTTTGGGCGGGAAGAAAGAAGTTTGGGTAGGTTGGCAGCTTTGGCCCCTCACTTCTTATAACAAACTTCGCCCAGTTTTGCAATTTCGACCCTTGTCTTTTTCTTTTGCAATACAACTTGAGGTTTGGCAGTTTTAGTCCCTCAAGTTGTATTTTCTTCATGTGGCTGTCTTTTGACTTTGACTGACTTTGGCTTCGGATTGATTTTGATGTTTCCATCCCGTGCTTGGTTTGGTTTGTTTTTGGCTTTCTTTTTGAATATCCGTTCCTGCACAATTCAAATGCAAAACATACAAATACAATGTATTTTTGGTACGTTTTTAGTCACTTAAGTCCGTTTTTAATGGAAAATGGTATGTGTAATTAAGCACATACCAAAATCCCCCATACTAAGGTATTGTTGTGTCCTCACGCAATGTTATGAAGTAAACACTCAAGAAAACTAAGAATCTTGAACCCCCTCGACTAATTACCTCGAAAAGTAGCAAAGTGTTTGTCAAGAGGAACTAAAGAATCAATAGCTTCGACAAGTCCCGTTTTCACCAATTTTTTTCATATGTACACTAACTATCCCTAATATTTTTGGATTTTCTTTTCTTTTTCTTTTCTTAACTACATGTTTGACTTCCTTTATTTTATCAACTTGGTGATCATAGATTAAGAATCGCCCATAGAAGGGAATAATATTACGGAAGTCTCTGAATGATAAATTCATCGTCCCCGATTATTTTCACTAGTTCACAAACCAAGCAATTACATGATCATTATCACTATAAGTCTAAATGTTAAAGCAACTCATACTTATGACTTGCGAACTTTTAACTCATCAACATGGTTATATGATTTAATGTGTGTTTCTCAATTCAACTCAACCATAGATCAAATAATTTCCATAGTCGTAATCAAGATGATTCATGATCAAAGCAACAACTTATTAGGTCCTTTTGTTACTTGATTTTAAAAGAACGAAATTTTAATTGTAGACTTTTTGCAACATCTTAATTAATAATTCATAAGTTCTTAAAAGCTAGGAATGCGTTGCCTTAGGTGAACACCTAATCAGGCCTCGCTCCCTAGTAGGATATCACAACCAACGACCGGTGTTCTTAGTTTGAAAACCCACCCCGTTGCTAGCGTAGTGGGAAATCACTCAAACACCTACTTGCTAAAATAGGCTAATGATATGGTGTCCTTAGTTTGAACCCCTCACCTTGACTCGCTTCCTGGTGAGATATCACAACACACCAAATCCCTAGAAGTAAAGACGTCTTAGTTTGAACCCCCACCTCGTTGCTAGCGTAGTGGGATATCACGACACATCTTTTACTTGCTCCATATAATCAAATGTATGCTTCATTGGCGTAATTTCAATATTCATGCATCTTTGCATTCATATTTCATTCATGCTTCTTTGGCATTTTAACTTTCAAATCACTAAGAACAGAAAAACCTCGCTTTAAAGAATCAAGTTACAAATTTGAAGCTTTTTCTAAAAACATCGATTGACTTAGTTGAATTGAAATGAGCACGTTTGATTATGGTGGATAAAATGCTAATGGGAGAAAAAGTCACAAGTTACTCATATAAGCTTTAGAAGAATCTTGCTCAGCACAAAAAACTTTATATTGACTCTTCACTTCTTGTTCTTCACTTTATTAAATTCAAAGCAATAGAATTCGTAAAGCTTAGCCTCATTGTGGAACTAGCAGGCTCAACACGCTTCCGGATTCGATCGTCAAAAATTATTATCATTCTACCCATTAGAGTAAAGTCAAAACTGTGACAAAATCTATCACTTCTTGTTCTTCACCTTATTAAAATTCGAAGCAATAGAATTCGTGAAAGCTTAGCCTACAATTGAGGAACTAGCTAGGGCTCAACACGCCCGATCGAGTCAAAAATTATTCTCATTCTACCCATTAGGAAAGTCGAAACTGTGACAAAACACTTATTTTATTTTTGAAAAAAAAAATTTAAAATTTTTAAGGGGTACCTACGTAAATCTAAGGCCGTTTATTAAGTGTGCCAAAAGATAAAACGTTAGTCGATTAGATTTGGGTACTGGATTACCAAAATGAAGCTGAGGATGCGAAACTCTTGTGAATGAAAGATAAAACTGAGGGCACGAGAGTCTTCACAATTCGGGCAATCCTGGACAAACACGAAACACGGGTAATGGAAGAGGCGAGCCTCCACACAACAAGAAAACACTTATTCATTTTTACACAATACTACGATAAGCATGGGGTGCCTCCCACGAAGCGCTTGTTTAAGGTCGCTATGCTTGACCCGTCCCCCGAATTTATTGGTCCATGGGGAATGTCTGGAGATCTGGGACTACCAATTATGGTACGTCCCCTCCAAAGTAGTGCTTTAAACGATGACCATTCACTTTGAAATTTGGCCCAGAGTTTTGGGATAACTCGATAGTGCCATATGGAAAAACTTGGGTTACAGTGAATGGTCCACTCCAGCGGGTCTTAAGCTTGCCCGAGAAAATCTTCAATCTAGAGTTAAAGAGGAGGACTCGATCACCGACGTTGAAAACGCGGTTTTTGATCTTGGAGTCATGGATTCTCTTTGTTTTCTCTTTGTAGATCAAAGAGTTTTCGTAGGCATGATCACGAAGTTCATTAAGTTCATTGAGTTGAATTTTCCTGTGATCACCCGCGGTTTTGATATCAAAGTTGGTATGCTTAAGGGCCCAGTAAGCTTTGTGCTCGAGCTCAATCGGAAGATGACATGCCTTCCCGTACACTAGCTTGTATGGAGTACACCCGATGGGTGTTTTGTAAGCTGTGCGGAAGGCCCAAAGTGCGTCATCTAATTTATCCGACCAAGAGGCACGATTTTCGCCCACGGTCCTTTCAAGAATTCGTTTCAAACCACGATTGGATACCTCAACTGTCACACTTGTTTTTGGTGGATGAACGGCGGTGGAGAGACGATGAGTGTCTCCGTATTAAGCTGACACTTGGCAAACTGGTCATTGCAAAAATGTGTTCACGCGATTGCTTATGATTTGCACGAGGGTGGCACGATTAATATCTGGCAAGAGAGATTTAAGAAATTTGCAAACAACTCGGGCGTCATTGGTGGGGAGCGCTTTTGCTTCAACCCATTTTGATAAATAATCAACGGCCACGAGTATATATTTGTTCCCTCTTGAAGACGGGAACGGCCCCATAAAATCAATGCCCCATATGTCAAAGATTTCGCAAACTTGGATTTAGAGCTTTTGTGGTCTATCATCACGTTGCTCGAATTTTTGCCTATAGATGACGTTGACAAATGTCACATCGGGTGACATAGTCGTGGGCATCCTTGTAGATCGTGGGCCAATAGAAACCTGAATCGAAGATCTTTTTAGCGGTGTAATTGGCACCGTATAATGTCCCCGTGGGTCACCTGTGGCAAGCTTTGAGATTAGCGAATGCTTCTTGCCCGGAAAACACAACGCCTAATTTACTTGGTCTGCACAGATCTTTTAACAAGAAGGGGTCTCCCAAAAAGTAGTGTTTTACGTGCTTTGAAAACTTTCTTTTTGCTTGAGACGACATTCATTTGATCACAAATTTCCCCGTTGGTAGTTTGCAAAATCGGCAAACCCACGAGGATCATTTCATACCACAAAAAGTAATCATACCAAGTGTCTCGAGAGGAAATGTTTTTGTAATTTCCTTTTTCTCGAGCTCACTTTGATGGGGATTTTCAAGTCTAGAAATGTGGTCTGCGGCGAGATTTTCTGCTCCTTTTTTATCACGGATAACGACATCAAATTCTTGGAGCAGCAAAATCCACCGGAGCAATCTTGGCTTAGCATCTTGCTTAGCAAGCAGGTACTTGAGAGCCGAATGGTCCGTATACACTATGCTTTTGGACAAGACAAGATATGGCCAGAATTTCTCGAAAGCATACACTACGGCAAGTAATTCTTTTTCCGTTGTAGTGTAATGTGCTTGAGCCTCGGTCATAGTTTTGCTTGCATAGTGTATCGGCTGGAAGTGCTTGGTCTTACGTTGCCCTAGGACTGCCCCAACAGCAAAATCACTTGCATCACACATGATTTCAAAGGGCAAGTCCCAATCGGGAGCAACTAGAATTGGAGCCTGGGTTAACTTCATCTTAAGGGTTTCAAATGCTTCGATGCATTCCTTCGAGAAGATAAACGGAGTTTCTTTTTCAAGGAGGTGGGTCATAGGCCGGGCGATTTTGGAAAAATCCTGAATAAATCGTCGGTAGAATCCGCCCTACGTTTGACGAAGGAAAACTAAGACGAATACATCTTCACGGTAGTAGGATGAAGGCTAATTTTGCAATGACATCAACTTTTGATTTATCAACCTCGATCCCTGATTTAGAAATCTTATGGCCAAGGACTATTCCTTCCTTGACCATAAAGTGGCATTTTTCCCAATTTAGCACAAGATTGGTGTCTTCACACCTTTGGAGCATTTTGTCTAAATGGGAAAGGCAAGAGGAGAAAGAATCACCGAAAACCAAGAAATCATCCATGAAGACTTCCATGGTTTTCTCAATTCATTCGTGGAATGATTGCAAAACCATACACCTTTGGAACGTGCCCGGTGCATTGCATAACCCAAAAGGCATGCGACGATAGGCAAATGTCCCATAAGGGCAGGTGAAGGTAGTCTTCTCTTGATCAAGTGGGTCAATTGGGATCTGAAAGTAGCCGGAGAATCCGTCCAAAAAGCAATAGTACTAATTTCCGGCTAATCTTTCAAGCATTGATTCATGAATGGTAAAGGGGAAATGGTCTTTACGAGTGCGCGCCATCATTGAGTTTTCGGTAATCGATGCAAACTCGCTATCTCGTTAAACCAAACCTATGGGTATTAAACTCATTTTCTTCATTTTTTACCATGGTTTATGCCTCCCTTATTAGGGACACAATGAACGGGCTTACCTGGGTACTGTCAGAGGATGGGGTAAATTAAACCTGGCACATGAAGTTTGATACGTCTGCTTAATAACCTCAGGATTTTGGGGTTAACTCTGCTTTATGTTGAATACTACGGGTTTGCCATTTTCCTCCATCAAATCTTATGGAGCTGCAAAAAATCTGTTGGATCTAAAAAAATTCCCTTATATAGCAGAATTCTTCCATGCTATGGCATGTTTGTGTGACTTAAGACCTTGATAAGGGCGGGGTTTTATCCTCATACTTTCAAGGGTTTTTTATGCGATTTATGACGGGTATAATTTTCATTACCTCTAAAAATGCATACTCAAGTGGGGATGGTTAAGTCTTTGAGTTCAAGGTCGGGAGGATCTTCGCATGAAGATTTGACCTTTTCAGGTACATTAATTTCACAAACTGGCGATGGAGGGAGATTTGGGTCACTATTGATCACACTTAACAATTCCTCAAGGTAAGCAGTATCTCCTCAGATTTTTTCCCCATTTTTTTTTTAGACGCCCCTTCAACACCTAGTGGTATGAATCATCATGTTCGAGAAATTCATCATTCTCTTCCATTAGAAAAAATCAATTCCTCCGAAGGGAGTGAAAGATGGAGAGCGAGAATCGTTCATATGGTTTGAAGTAGGAGTGGGATTGCCACTTTCAGAAATTTCAAGTACTTCTTGAACATATTCTTCACAAGCAATGTCAATAACATCGACTCGGTTAACCGATTCAATGATATTGTAGGAGAAAGTCTTAGTATCACCAACTTTAAGGTCATCGGATTTGGTCATCCGTGCCTAAGGGTCATTTGTTCACGTGAACTCTTCGATCAAGGCACGGGCCGTTCTTAAGAAAGGTCTTCCTAAGATTAGGGGAACCCGAGGATCGGCAACGTAATCAACGACCACAAAATCGGCAGGAAAGAAGAACGTTCCAACTTTTACGAAAACATCCTCGGCGATGCCGGTTGGAGTAGAAATCGTTCGGTCGGCAAGTTCAAGTATCATTCGGGTTTTGGTCAAAGCTGGGAGACTTAGTTCTTTCCAAATGGAGAAGGCATTAGGTTGTTGCTTGCACCTAGATTCGGCAAGGCCTAAGCATTCTTTATCCTCTGGAAAATCCACCACGGTATAAGAAATCTACCAGGGTCTCCAAGTTTCTCGGGAAACTTTTTTAGGATAAACCGCGAGCATATTCTGTTTACCGGTTGTCTTGTCAGCTCAATCATCTTTCCTTGTCATTGAGGAGCTTTCTAACATTTGGGTGCAAATTTTGGGCATGTGTAGGAGTGCGTCCACGAAATTAGTTCGAAATGGAGGTTCCGAAAAACTCCATAAATTTTGAAGATAAGAGATTGCTTCATTTTCACAGGACTTTTCTTTGTTGGCCACTTGAAGGATAAAGAGGTCAGGTTGGTTTAGTCTTTTGATGCAACACGGGGCTCACACATTTGGTCATTAAGCTTTTAGACCCACTGGAGGTTGGTTGTTTTCGGTGCTTGGTTGCACCGTATCCTTTGTCACCTCTGGTTCATTTTCCTTATCTTTAGGATGGAGAGGAATTTTGAGGTCCCTTATAGGAAAACACCCGCCTTCGTGTAGTGTAATGCTTTCACATCACCTTTCGGGTTAGGCAACGGTTTGTTGCTAGGAAGGTGACCCAATCTTGAAATCGAAGCTTGGTTGGAATTCACGATTTGGTAAGCAAGTCGGTTATGTGGACATTTGGTTTTGCATGTTTTGCAATATACCGCATCATTTGCCTTGACCATAGCCTCTCATAAATCATGTTTGTGACACACCCGAAGCTTGATGAGCTGGGTAAAGGATGGGTGTGATTAACCGGGGGGTGATACATTGGGGCTTTTGTTGTACCTTGGGGTCGTTGGATTTGACCACTAGTAGTTGTTAAGCCATTCCACGGTTTTGGTTTTGGTTCCAACGATTCTGACTTGTTGGCTTGGCTGTTGTGTTGATGGGTAGGAATAACCGGTGTGGTTGATTTGGTTCGCCATGGTGTGGGGACGGGTAATGGAATTTTCCTTGGTTGAATTTTGCTGCGGTGCTGGCGGGGAGTATTCTTGGATGTTATCTCGGTTAATTGTTGCTATCGGTAGCCGGACATTATGATATGAATGGGCACCACCAGGATTCATGGTAGATAGCACCAACTTTGCTAAACCGCTTTTATGGTGAGCGATGTCGAGAGCTGGAAACTTGGAGATGTCTGCTTGTCGAAGAGAAGTAATGCTCTAACCTATATCTTTCAAATCAGCAACTCGGGGTCGATATAATCGGAGAGTGGGGGAAGCGCTCGTAACTCAACGCTGTGCAAATAGCATAGAATGGCTTTGCTTCGGAGTGAGTGACGAAACTTTGGACTTACTCTCGTTGATGCTTTGAGAAATCAGCTGGCCCTTTTGTCCAAAAAGTTACCACCTGCGGCGGAGTTCAAAGAGTCTTGATCATTAACACTGTAAGGCTATTTGTAAATGTATCAAGTTGGTTGTAGCTCCGAGAATCCATGATGTGGACATGCTTCGAGAAGATCTTGAATCGATCCCAAGCCCGCACTGAACGATCTCATCAAATTATTTGTTTGAAATCGGTAATTTCGTTCCGAAGATTTGTCGTTTTGAAGGTGGGAAAAACTGATTTATGAATTTGGCAACGAGGTCATCCCATGTCTGAATTGATCGAGGGGGTTCTTTCTCAAGCCATATCCGGGATGCCCCCATTCGGAGATGAGAAAGGAAAAGCATCAATATATTAATGATGTGGTCGGGACATTAGGATATCTCAATGTAGTGGTGATTATTATTGAAGTAACGGATTGTGGGCATGTGGGTCCTCTTTGTCATGTCCGAAGACCTGCTTGTTCTGGACAAGAGTTAGCAAACCCATGCTTGATCTCAAAATTTTGCTTGCTTCGATTTTAGGAATAACAAATTGCAAGTCTCGTATCTCTGGTGGGAGCTGGAGCAATTCTTTTGCCATAGTTTTTTTCGATTATCATCCATCGTATCTTTGGGAGGTTTCAACAAGATTCGGAGGAGGTACTTGGTTGTTGTTGGTTGTTGTTGTCGAAGACGACAGCTTCTAGAACGAATTTCATTGTGAGCTGCACTAAAATAGAGATATAAAAAAGAAATTTACACTAATTTTTTTGGTTTTTTCCATTGATTTATTACAATGTATTTTACCGGACAATGAGGGATAAGATACTTTTACCAAATTATCTTCTTCTTCAAGGTATAGCTCTCAAAACGATAAACGACAGGTGAGCGGTGGAGTAGGAATAGCGCGAAGCTATATTTTCCTTTCGGGTCGTAGTTCCTAGGAACAACCGCCTTATACCTCCACTTTGTAGTTTGCTGAACGTGTCAAGGGGTGTCGTATGTGTTAGAGACACAAAAAGGCAAGTTTTTGAATCTTTTGTTCGACGTTGGGAACCAAATTAGGTTCACGGAAGTTATTATGATAATATCTCAAACTGAGATATTTTCATTTTTGGTATTTTTACCAAGTTGTGAATTTTATTTCTTTATATGGACAATGTTTTTATATTCATTGGGTTTTATGTGTGGGAGTCTAGGTGGGTAATATTACTAATTATTAAGAAGAAAACTGAAAAATATTTTTGTACTTTTTATGTTTTTTTTTATAGAAGAAAATATTCACAGATGTAAACACAAATTTTCAAATGTAACGAAATTCGTTTCACAGCCTCCCCGGCAGCGGCGCCAAAATTTGACCTGCGCGAACTCACCCCTCAAATGTGTAAACAAATACAAACATGTATAATTACACAACAAGGGACGAAATCACGCGAGATCAAGAAAACAAGATGCTGTATTAGAGGTTCCCGGGTCGTTTTGTTCCAAACGAGGTGGAATGGAAAATCGAGATTGAGGAAGAGAGAAAGAAGAGACGATTGATGATTTGTGTTTGAATGTCACAAGGAATGATTGGGCACTAAAACTGATAAAAATAAGCAAAAGCACATAAAAACAAGCAAAGAAAATAAGCTGGAACAAGAATAAAAGCTAGGAATGGCAAAAACACTTATTCCCTTTATACCTAAGACATAAGTAAGCTCTATTATTGCTTAATGACTATAATCAATTAAGCTAATCGAACTCTAAATAAGGGGCAAATTCAAAAAGCAATTTAAGCTACTTTAATCTAAGTGTTATATATTCTTAAACAGGGGTCTTATCTTCTGTAATTCTGTTTTAACTACAGTACTAAACTTGGCAGTTGTAGTATGCTTGCTGTATGTTTATGTTCTGTTAGCGTAAGGTTAGTTCTGTTGGGATTTAAAACTCAAAGATGCCAAGAATATAGCAAATAAGCTAAAACAGATAATTAACTACCCTAATAAGACGTCAGTAAAAGGAAATATAAGCAATAGAATTAAACTAAAATGCTGAATAAGCTTGAAAAACTAAAAATTGATAAAACTATGTAAATTTTTTTGAAAAGGCAATAAGTTTACTGAAACAGTAAACTAAAATAGGCTTTAATCTTACTCTAAAAAATGCTTAGAAATCTTAAACAAGCTGAAATAATAAGCTGATGAGTTAAATGGAAAACTACCTAGTACTAACTTGGAGTTTGTACTGCTAGCTTTATGTTAGTATGTTCAAAAAGTGGAACTTCGTTTAACTCTAAGTTAGGTAACTGCTAGTTGAAAAATCCCTTAAAGCTTTTCAAAAATAACCATTTTTTTAATATCCTGGTTAAAAAACAAATTATACAAAGAACATATAATAACACTTTTAATCAGTTTTCTTTAAATCAAGAATAAGCACTTATTATAAGCTGAAATGGCCTAGGCGTGTTAACTCAATACTAACAGTTTTAATAAATGAGCGCTTAACAGTACTAGCAGTTGTAAAACTAAGCAAGTTAAGCTACTAAACCTACTGATAAAGCATAAATAAGGTAAACATAAGTAATAGATAAAGCACAATAAACACTTATGCAGTAAATAAAGTAAAGTAAAATATGAGGAGGAGATTACAAACTCTTGCTCAAAAAGCAGCCAATCATCCTAGAATACTCAAGTTGAGATACAACCTGACCATTATTAGGCATCAGCTTCTCACTTGTATCCATAGGAGTACTTACTGGAGTGCAGTCAAAGTAATTGAATTTCTTCAGTACCTTCTCAATATAATGCGACTGAGAAATTGCTATTCCATTACTTTCATGTTTAATCCTTATACCTAGGATAACATCAGCCTCCCCCATGTCCTTCATAGAGAACTTTGATGACAAAAATTCCTTTGTCATGTCAACCTGAACTTAGTTAGTGCCAAAGATCAGCATGTCATCAATATATAGGCAAATGATGAATCCTTTACCAGTTTCATCAAATTTGCTATATATACATTTGTCAGCTTTGTTAAGTAAATAACCATTAGACAAAACCACTTCATCAAACTTTTGATGCCATTGCTTAGGTGCCTGCTTCAGTCCATATAGAGACTTAATCAGTTTACACACCTTGTTTTCATTGCCAGATATGATGAAGCCATGAGGTTGATTCATATAAACCTCCTCTTCCAAGTCACCATTCAAGAAAGCTGTCTTCACATCCATCTGATGAATAATCAGATTGTGAATTGATGCCATAGCAATCAACAGTCTTATGGTACCGATACGAGCCACTGGAGCATGAGTATCAAAGTAGTCTATTCCTGACTTTTGTTTAAAGCCCTGAATGACCAGCCTTGCCGTGAACTTTTCAATAGTTCCATCTACCTTCAGTTTTCTTTTAAAGATCCATTTCCAACCAAGAGGTTTACAACCTGGAGGTAGATCAGCCAACACCCAAGTGTTGTTGCACATGATGAAATCCATCTCATCATTAATTGCTTCTTTCTATAAAGAAACATCCTGGGACTTCATTGCTTCATCAAATGTCTTGGGATCATTCTCAACGTTAAAGCAATAGGAGTGTTGGTCAGAGACCTCATCCCTTGTTCCTTCAATTAAGTATAATTGAAATTCAGGTCCAAAATTCTTTGGATTCCTATTCATTTTGCTTTTTCTAAGCTCAGGTTCAAGTTGCTGAACAACCTCTTTAGTGACCTCTTTAGGGACCTGATATGTGTTTAATTACACATACCATTTTCCATTTAAAACGAACTTAAAAGAATAAAAACATACCAAAAATACATTGTCTCATCAAAGAT
Organism: Tanacetum coccineum; assembly: GCA_026074375.1. Taxonomy (NCBI): domain Eukaryota; kingdom Viridiplantae; phylum Streptophyta; class Magnoliopsida; order Asterales; family Asteraceae; genus Tanacetum; species Tanacetum coccineum. The sequence continues at coordinate 27,256 of BQNB010074162.1, forward strand.
TGCATCCCTTGATTCAATTATAGAGTTAATTGAAACCAAATCATTAGGCTTAATGACATAGAACCTAAAAGCAAAAAAAAAAAAAAAAGAAACCAAAAAATAAAAAACACACCACCACCACCCGCCCAAAAAAAACAAAAATAAAAAAAAAAGAAAAAAAAAAAAAAAAAAAAACCCTTTAGAATGCTCAGCATATCCATCAAAGATGCATTCAATGCCTCTTTCACCTAAAGTTTTTAGCTTTGGATCAGGGAGTCTTACAACTGCCCTACAATTTAGTCCAGAGTTCATAAGGGGTAATCATGTTCCTTTTATTTGGAATCCTATTTAATAAATAGCAAGCTGTTAACATAGCTTCAACTCAGAACCTTTGACTCAGTCCTGAGTAGGACAACATGGGATTAACCATTTCTTTTAGTACTCTATTTTTCCTTTCAGATATACCATTTTGTTGTGAAGTATAGGGGGCAGTCATTTCATGGATAATACAGCATCATGGAAAATGCGAGTATCCTTGAGTACTCAACCTCCCCTGTCAGTCCTAAATCTTTTGATTTGGGACCCTTATTGTAATTCAATTTTAGTTTTAAATACTTTGAATTTATCTAATGCTTCATTCTTTGATTGTAATAAATAAACATAACAAAACCTGAAGCATCATCAATAAATGTCACAAAGTATTTTTATTCCCCAGTGAAGGAGTAGCATGCAAATCACATAATTTACTATGGATCAGCTCCAAAACTTCAGTTTCCGTATTTTTACTTTTGTTGAATTGGTTTTTCTTAGTATTTTGTTTAGCATGCAAGTTTTACACTTTTCAGTGTCCATGTTAAAAGCTAGTATTAACCCGTCCTTAGACATATCTTGCATCCTCTTAAAGTGGACATGGCCCAGTCTAGCATGCCATAGGATTGAATCATTCAGTTTAGAGGTTGACATAAAGGCTGAAGCAATATTATCATTAACAATATTAAGCCTGAACATTTGATTACTCAAATAACCAAAACCAATAAACACACCATGTTTGGATAAAACAAATTTATTAGATTCAATCACTTGTTTATAACCATAATTATTCAAAACACTACTAGAAACCAAATTCTTCCTTATATTAGGAACATGCAAAACATTAAACAACGAAACAATCTTTCCAGAACTAAACTTAAGATCTACACAACCACGTCCATGCACCAGGGTTGTTGACTCATTTCCCATGTGAAGAATAGATCCATCATTCAGCGACTCATAGGTCTTGAACCAGCATCTATCTTTACACACATGAACTGTTGCTCCTGAGTCAACCCACCACGCAACATCATCATCCTGCACAAAGTAAGCTTCAGATACATATGTAACATAATAAACCTGAAAAGATTTATTAAACATATTCTGACCTTTCAGCGAGTTGGTAGAACCATCCACTGAACCATTTGTGCCTGAACCATTGGCTTTGTTGCCAACTTTTCCACCTTTGCAATCCTTTTTCAAGTGTCCAGGTTTCCCACACTTCCAACAAGTCACTTTAGACTTTTTGTTAGGATCAGCTTTGGTGTTATCATGATGCTTACGTTTACCCTTGTTGTCATTGTACCTGGAGGAGTTGTTATGCTCCACCATATTGACAACTGAAGGACCAGCAACATTGTTGCCTTTTGGCTTGTCACTATCCTGCATCCTGAGGGACTCCTCAATACGCAGATGACTGCCCAACTCAACAAGAGTTAATTCCTCCTTCAAATGTTTCAAGGTGTGCTTGAAATCTTTCCATGAAGGGGGAAGTTTATCAATGATACATGAAACCTGAATGGATTCATCCATGTTCATCTTATGTTGTGTAAACCTTCCAAGTATACCAAGAAGTTCATTGTATTGTTCCAAGACTGGTCTTGAATCAGTCATCTTGTAATTTGTGAAATTACTAACAAGGAACTTCTTACTTGATGCATCCTCAGCCATATATTTGGCCTCTAAGGAATCCTATAGTTCTTTGGAAGATTCAACATTCTGGTAAATATCAAATAAAGAATCAGACATACCATTGAGGATTAAACCTCTGCAGACATAGTCATCATTGTCCCACTTGGCCCTCTTCCTGATTTGTTCCACGGTTGCATCATCACCACCATCTTCAGGCATGGGAGTAGTCAGCACATACACCACACTCATGCTTGAAAGCAAGAAGTGCATCTTCTTCTACCATCTTCGAAAGTTCACCCCTTCAAACTTGTCAAGCTTGTCAAAGTTTGAAGCCATGTGTTTCATAGCAGCAGCAGCCATTGATTATCACAAAATAATCTTCTTTGATTGTTGGTTGCAAGAGCCCAGATCAGGGTGAAGACAATCAATAGCCTAGCTAATTACCAAAGATGGTTACCGGATATCACTTGAAGTCGTGTAATCACTTTCCAAAGAAGATTATTCGACCTTATGCCTGGGTATCATGAATACCTCATTGGGATAAAACCAAGTGTTTGTTCTTGTTCTAGGCACATATCAAGAACCCTGCATTTTTATGTGTTTTTGTTTTTTGTGTGTTTTTCCATGCAATTGTGATCCCTATCTATAGGGGAATACTCAAAACCTAGTCAATGGAATTAATGAGAGATTAATGGCCAATTAATCTCTTCCATAATTATCCTCCATAATTTAGGAATTAGTGGTTACATGACCAAATTAAATATATGGTCATTAATGTAGTCAAATCTGCCACTTAAATAGGCAAAAGTCGTTACAAAACATTTAATGTAGTCAAACATGCCACTTAAATGTTTATAGCCACCCATTTAATTCTAACCACTAAAAAAATCTGGGAAAATCAGTGACTTGATGGGTGTACACTCCGTACCTCCAAACCCATTTCCAAGTATGACCTGATTCCCACAATTGCACTAAATTTCCAACAACAAATATGATGATTATTTTAAGGATTAGCCCATAAATAATAACAAGAAAATGAAGTTTAGAGTCAATTTCCGATAAAAATATACTACGTTAACCCGTCGCAAATAGGTATTCAATAACCTTGTTGTAAATCAATAGACAGAATACCAATGTATGAATTTTAAGGTGCTTAAATCATCTACAATGCTTTAACCCACAATGAAATTTCCTTTTAACCACAATTAAAATTTTCATAAATTTTAGAGTTAACTGCAAAAATCGTCCTTGTGGTTTGGCCAAATTGCATGTTTCATCTACGTAGTTTAGAAATTGCACGCGACGTCTTTGTGAGGAAACCTTAAAATCCGTTTTAGTCATTTGTCGCCTAAAATGACTAAAATACCCTCATCTTTAACCACTTTGATTTTCCCTTTATTTTTTTTCTTTTTGATGATAAATGCATCTTCAATAAAAAATTACTCAAAATTATCATCTTCATTATATCATCTTTAACTTCAAAATCGCAAAGCAAAAAACAAAAATCATAATCATCTTTATTTTATCCCTCATTAAAGTACTGGCCATATCAACATCTCTTTCTCAATCGTAGTACCCAAAATTATCAAGAAACACATCTAAATTTATCAATAAAGTATAAACACAAATAAAAAAACAAAACCCACAACAATAAAATTTAACATTATTAATCATCACCTTCAATACATTTAAAATCAACAACCCCATTAACAAAATCAAGAAAACCTTCCGCCATCGCCGGATTTGGTTGGAGAATCAGCGCCGCCACCACCATCATAGCACCCGCTACCATGTCTACTAGCCTTATCATGTATAATGTATTGACCACCACCACCATCATAGCACCCGCCAACAGGGCCAGATGAAGTCTCGTAGGTTTTTTCTTCTTTTTCTTTCTTTTTCTTAGAACGACAACTAACTATCTCACATTATATAAAACACAAATTTATCTCACAATATCCTAAGTAGGACTTTTTTTTGAACGGCGACATATTATAAAACTAGCAAAAGCTAGAAAAAGAAACAATGACAATAAGGAAGTACTATCGATAGGATTTCCTAACCAACCTATCCAACTTAAAAGAAATTTAGGATTTCTAGATGAAATCCACACAAACGATTGATATACAATAGAATCCCAAATAATCGCCTTCTTAGGTTTAGAATCCAAAAAGATCAAAGCATTACGAAAGTTCCAAAGAGACCACATCATCATAGCTACAACCCCTTCAAGAATGAGTCTAGCCTTCTTCGACACTTGACAATCATCTATCCACAAAAGCCACTCTGCAATATTATGGAGCTCTGAAATATCTAGATTACACCATCTAGCCAATAACACCCACAGATCGCGTGCCATCCCGCAAGAAAAGAAAAGATGATTAACACTCTCTACATGTTCCCTACAAACAGGGCATAAAAGGGAGTCAACATCGATTCCTTTACGATCCATATTCATCAAAGTAGGAAGTTTATCCAATCTTAATCTCCAGATAAAAACAATTACTTTTATAGGAACACATCTACTCCATCTAGTAGATATCGGGCAACCATTTAAAATATGTTCATCAATATGCTTACGAGCAGAAGCAATAGAAAAACCTTTAGAATATTTTTGAATATTTACAGGCAACATTGGAAGTCTTGTAGTTTTTGAATATTTTTAGGTCAAATATAAGTTTCTTGGTCATTGTATTTGGTTCTTT
>BQNB010074163.1:2116-31880 GCA_026074375.1 Tanacetum coccineum
TTAATTAAATTTTACAAAGCTAAATGGTAAATCTCTATTCAACTCTCTTCGAAGATACGACCCCAGACTAATAGTTATTAGTCTTCCTAAAGTAAATCTATCTCTAAACAGTAATTTATTACTAACCGCTTTACATACGTCAATCAACTATTACGGGTTAAAGGATATAGGTTATTGGTTATGCTTAGGGGTTAAATTAATGTGGCCAATGATAACCTAATGCACATGACCCATGACCCATGTGAATTAGCCATTGTCACCGGTAATGCATGAGTCCATGACACTATAAGCTACTACAACCCACTGCACATGACCCATGACCCATGTTAAGTACCCATTGTCACCAATTATGTATGGGTCATAACATGACACTATAAGCCACTACAACCCAATACATATGACCTATATGATGTTAAATACCCATTAATTAATGTAACTAGTTATAACCTAATGCACATGAACCATGACCTATGTTAATTACCCATTGTCACCAGTCATAGATGTGTCATAACATGACACTATAAGCCACTACAACCCAATGCATATGACCCATATGATGTCAAATACCCATTAATGAATGTGACCAGTAATAACCTAATGCACATGCCCCATGACCTATGTGAATTAGCCATTATCACTGGTCATGCATGGGTTCCATTACACTATAAGCCACTACAACCCAATGCACATGACCCATGACCCATGTTAATCACCCATTGTCGATCACCAGTCATGTATTGGTCGATAACATGACACTATAAGCTACTACAACACAATGCACATGACCCATAACCCATGTTAATTACCCATTGTCACCAGTCATGGATGTGAATTAGCCATTATCACCGGTCATGCATGGGTTGTACGGGGCTTGGTAGGTGTGTATATTATAGTTATAGTGTAAAGGTTATATGAATTATATTGAAGTTATTTAGTAGTCGGGTTACTCGGGTTGACCTGAATAAAGTGTCGGACCAGAAAAACCCAACCTAAATATTCTTATTCTGGTTCGGGAATGACCAGTTTTACTCAAGACCAGATCAGACCGAATAAGAAAAAAAGAATGGACAGATGACTGAAATGAAATATGTTCTGATCTGATCCGCGGTCTATTATGTCCAGCCATATACGAGACTTGTTTGCAATAAAACTTTATCATTAATCAATTTGTAAAATTATTTGTTGTCAAAGGCATTAATGCTCTGTAAGTTTTTAACTTTTTATAGTAAATTTTAAAAGGTTTTCTCTAAAAGTTATTCTTCCTCTTGAAATATTTCATTATCCCGCTTTGACTTTTCCTCAAAATCACCACAATTTTAGATCTCTCCGTCTTTTTTTCCTTCCAACCCCATTACTTATTCAGTCAAACCATATCCATCACCAACTACACAATTCCTCTTGTGGAAATGTAGAGGGGGTGAATACGTTTCCATTTAAAAACATAAAACGTTTTGTATCAAATTATCCATCAAGTTAGATGTAATATGATGAGTGTGAATAATTCATCTATATCCACTAGAACATGTCATAGCAATATAAACACAATCATATTGTTAACTTCTATCTATGACACAATCATCATCCAATTAATACAAGCAACAATCAACACACATATAGATCTAATGCAAGTATAAATGTAAGGCGATAAGGTAAATAAAGATGTAAAGCGAAAGGTAAAAGAAAATGCAAACCGGACGCGATGATTTATAGTGGTTCAGTCATGAAGCACCTCTTCGTCCTACTTCACTCCCCGAGTACCCAACTCGAGAGTTACTTCACTAGTCAACAAGCTCCCTTTAGGCGGAGAAAGCCAAACACAACTAAGCTTACACCAATTTCCGATACTAAGCCAAATGTCGAGTTCTAATCGTAGCTAGAACCAATCTATCACAACTAACCACACTACTTCACAATAATTCACAACTTCTCTACCCTTCACAACTTCACTTCACAACTTCACTTTACTTCAACTAGACACTGACAAGATCATCCTGATCTATCTAAACTATTGATGATCATCATGATCCAACTATACACACCATGATCACCAGAATCTAACTATTACACAAGTTTGGAATACATGGACTCGATTTATACATTATGAATGTAAGACATGTCATGAATGCACTAACTAAACTACATAACTTCGTATCTTAATGATAACAAAATTTCTTCTCTTACACTTGGAGGAATAAGCTTGAATCACTTGGAAAAAAATGCTTAAGATTAAATGATCAAAGGAATGGAAGGGATTTATAAATTGATTTAGAATAGAAAGAAAGTATGTGAAAAAGGTGAGAAAATCAGCGGGGAATAGTCCATTATTTATAGGCAAACTAGGGAGGTTTTCTGTCTGGCCGGTCCCCTTAATTAAGGTACCGGTCCCCTTAATAATTAAGGGGACCACCCTTATAATTAAGGGTCCGCCCAGCCTCAGACGCTCCCTTTTTTGTCTTTTCTGGAACATTTCTAGCCGTTTTTAGGTAGAAAATTTGAATTCAAAATATTTATTTGAATAAAACATTTCATTTAAATCTAAAAGTGTTTTGTAAAAGATATAAGAATGTTTGTGACATTTTTATAAAAAATGTGAGGTTGAATAAAAATTCCTTTGATCATGAAATGCATTAAGCAATTATCTATTCATACCTTAAGTGATTTACGTCGGGTGCAAACTTTGTAGAAGCAAACTTGAGACGTCGAGAGATGTTGTCATATGAATGCATTGATGATTTATGATCACGAGTAACTTAAGCACTTTACGTTATGTGTTATAAATTACATGTTTGTCATCACCAAAACATGAAGAGAATGTGTAGATTAAATATCGTAATATTTCTACCAACAATCTCCCCCTTTTTGATGATGACAAAATATGTAAACTATAACTCATAGTAAAATGTATAAGTTACTTGTTTACACTTCTTCTCCCCCTTTTGTCAAAGCAAAAAGGTGGACTCTTAGGCGAGACATATACTACACTTCAAACCTTGAACCAAAGAGGCGAGCTTGCATCATCCTAGTGAAGTCTTGCTCCTATCAACCCCGTTTAATCATCCCAAGATATCTACTTTGACACTCGAGAACCCCTTAGCTCATTGCACTCCTATGACACTTGCATTCCATGTATATAGACTCTAGCGGATCCATGGATCAAATTTGTTGCAAACTCTTAACCTACATCAAGGGTTAGTTTCGTGCAACATAATATATATAATCGGTTTTGATCATAGACGAGTAAAATCCCGTGAACGTTAATTGATTCAAATCCACAACAACAACAAATCACTTTACCCACTAAAGATCATTGTTTATCATTTCACATCACTTTTGCAATGTCGACTCAACAAGACATTTATGCAGCCCAGCCGGTTTGAAAACCGCCCCTCCTAAGCCTTAACAAAAGAACTATGTTCCCATGTCATCACGTCTTCTTCGGTATTCTAAAAGTAGACCAAATGGAAAGTTTAATCTACAACTTCCATTATGAATGGTCCTTATTTAGACAGAATGAACCCTTAACCAGGTGTGCAGATCGTGAAGTACTATTCCTGAAACATTTCATGAACAAACCGATGAAAACTCACAGTACAGAAATTAAACAGATGGAATTCGAAGATGATCAAGCAATTCAGAACCATTCTTCTCTTCTCGTCCTCCTGAAGACATCAATGCTGCTGTTATAGTTGTGAAAACTGCTCGAACTGCTCAGAAATCGGTTACTGTGCAACAAATGAAGAAAGGTTCCAGATATGGAAATCAAGAAAAGAAGCTAAGTTGTTTAATGAAGGGAAGGTTTTACTCCCACTGATGGGGAATCGATTGTGTTCTTTCCTATCACCGTTTCTCAAAATTGAATAATGATTTTAAAGAGAAACAAACACTTTCCCCTTTCCTGAAAATATTGCTATAGATCTCAAGTTCCTAAACAACTTACAACCATAATGTGGAGTCGGCATGTTACTATATTTCATCAAACGAATGAATTTGCATACGACAGATTTACACTCATTGTATGATTTCTGAAGTACAAACAAAAGGAGGTAGAATGATCAAAGGCTAACGACTAGCAAAAACACTTGATCCGCTAGCACTCATGCAAATTCAACAATCTCTTTCACTATAACAGTGTTTCACACACCAAGATCAACATCACCAAGTACCTACAGGCAAACAACTTACACCCATCACAACAACTATAACCCACAACCATCATTCAACCACACTTACATGCAACAACCAATGCCCAAATCCGCTAAGACATCCACAAACCCACAAAACACAAACAAACATGGAACAAACAAAAGAAAATGACAAACAAAACAAAAAACACAAAAGAACAACAAAAATAACAAAACCCACAAGAAATCCCACAGCAAAATATAAACACCACAAAATAAAAAAACACAAAGAACGTAAATATATGTACACACACAAAAAAACAACAGAAAACTAAACTAAGACAAACAAACAATAAGCAATAAAAACACAAACACAAAAAATCTCCCAACACAACACCTTGTTTATCATTTCACATCATCTTTGCAATGTCGACTCAACAAGACATTTATGCAGCCGGTTCCGAAAGCCGCCCTCCTATGCTTAACAAAGAGAACTATGTTCCATGGTCATCACGTCTTCTCCGTTATGCTAAGAGTAGACCAAATGGAAAGTTAATCTACAACTCCATTATGAATGGTCCTTATGTCAGACGAATGATTCCTGAACCAGGTGATCCAGCCCATACAGTTCTTGTTCCTGAAACGTTTCATGAACAAACTAACGATGAACTCACGGAAGCAGAAATTAAGCAGATGGAAGTTGATGATCAAGCAATTCAGACTATTCTTCTCGGTCTTCCTAAAGACATCTATGCTGCGGTTGATAGTTGTGAAACTGCTCAGGAAATCTGGTTACGTGTTCAACAAATGATGAAAGGTTCTGATATCAGAATTCAAGCAAAAAAGGCTAAGTTGTTTAATGAAAGAGAAAGGTTTACTTCTACTTATGGGGAATCGATTGAGTCTTACTATCATCGTTTCTTAAAGTTGATGAATGATTTTAAAAGAAACAAACACTTTTCAGAAAAGATTGCCAGTAATCTCAAGTTCCTAAACAACTTACAACCAGAATAGAGTCGACATGTTACCATTGTTCATCAAACAAAGGACTTGCATACAGCAGATTACACTCAGTTGTATGATTTCTTGAAGTACAATCAAAAGGAGGTAGATGATCTAAGAGCTGAACGACTTTCAAAAACACATGATCCGCTAGCACTCATGGCAAATTCCATCAATCCTTCCAATTATCCAGTGTTTCACCAAGATCAACCATCATCAAGTACCCACATGCAACAACCACTTCCCAACAACAATAACAACTATAACCCAAAACCATCATTCAACCAGAACTACATACAACAACCAATGCTAAATCCCGAAGACATTACAGATCCCACAACCGCAATGAACATGGCACTTGTTCTAATGGCGAAGTCATTCAAACTAAATTACTCAACACCAACCAACAACAACCAGAGAATTTCATCAAACCCTTGTAATAGGCAGATACTCAGCCGAGTATGAATATGGGTCAAGACAGACAGATGCAGATGGTTGGAGGCAATGGTGGGAATCAGTTTAGACAGTATGCTGGGCAGAATATTAGGAATCAGCATGGGTATAATGCAGTACAGAATGTCTGGAATCAGGTTGTTCAGAATGCAGTTTAGAATCCAGGTGTTCAGAATGTTGGAAATCAGAATGGGCTGCTTGTTGTTTCGGGGATTGCTAATCAGAATCCGAATAGGAATGGTAATGTTGTCGCAGCACAGGCTGAGGGTAATGTGATTGGAAATAATGGTAATCAGATAAGGTGTTACAACTGTAGAGGATTGGGTCATCTTGCTAGGAACTACACAGTCAGACCAAAGAGAAGAGATGCTACTTATCTTCAGACTCAGTTGTTGATTGCTCAAAAGGAAGAAGCGGGAATCCAACTCTAAGCTGAAGAGTTTGATTTGATGGCTACTGCAACGGATCTTGATGAGATTAAGGAAGTCAATGCAAACTGCATTTTGATGGCTAATTTGCAGCAAGCATCGACATCGGGTACTCAGACTGACAAAGCTCTCGTCTATGACTCAGACGGACCAGCTGAGGTACACAACTATGACAATTGCTATGATAATGAGATATTTAATATGTTTACTCAAGAGGAGCAGTATACTGAGCTACTCGAACCCATTCCTGAACCACACCAAGTACAATAGAATGATAGTAATGTTATTTCTAAGGTTTTTAGTGTGGAACAAGATGGGGAAACAGTAGATCAACATCCTGCGACTGTTGAGGAAACACGTGCTTATTTTGAATCATTATATAATAATTTGGAAATTAAAGTTGAAAAGGTCAACTCGGTCAATCGCAAAATAAAAGAAACAAATGCTGATTTGACCAATGAGTTTGCTAGATATAAAAATCAAGAAAAGTGTTTTGAAATCAGTCAAGATAAATATGACAAACTTGAAAGATGTTATCAAAAGTCTGTTTATCAAGAACAATGTCTTACTAAAAAGATAAATGCACAATGCCTCTTACATTTAAGTTCCTGGTAAACCTAATAACGACTTTTGAATGAGGGAAATTCCAATTTAAGGTAAAAGCTTTCAAACGGTAAAATCACTGTTTCTTCTCCTTCTTGAAGATAAGAAAAAGTTGAAGGTCTGATTTTCAAATATACTGCGAAGACGAGGCTTCTTTTTTTTTTTTTGATAAACAAATTCAACTTGAGAATAAGATAAAGGAATTTAGATAAATATTTTGGTTTAAACGGGTCAATCGATCAAACGATGACATTACTTTTCACCTAAGCCAGACTCGTTTGACACACCGAACAGAAAATGGCTTTAGGGTTATCAAATCCTTTTTTTCTCCAAGCAATGCTCAATGAAAACAACAGAGTTTGTCTAATGGGCAAAGTGTACTTGAAAAATCATGATCCTCTGTTGGTGCATGGATTCGGAAGAGACACTGAACTTGCTAAGCGAGTCGGCCCAAAAAAATGAAAAATTGAACAAAGAAATAAAACGGCAAAACTATACACAAGATATTTAAATCAAATCTTCGGGGATTTTTGTTTCTCAATCGGCCCCAAGTCACAAGAAAGAAGAGGTGTACTTTTGTGGTAAATCCTGCTACCCCACCAAATATAATCAACTATAATTCTACTTCCAAAACGGACACTGTTTCAAATCGATTTCAAACAAATGAAGAATTTTGGAATGACACTTCTTAAGTGTTGCACGAAAAAATTTCAAATGAGGTATATAAAAAAGGCACCATTGTGACTCTTCAACGTTTTGTCAAACATTGAAATGACTTTTGATACAACACAATTTGGTCTCCAGAAGTGCTCATAAGAGATTCACAAAAGCTTAAAAGGAAGAATTTTTTTTCCTATCATCAACCAAGTGGATACTATACTTCAAAATTTTGAAATACAATTTTTGAAAGAAGCAGCCAAATTTGTTCGACTCTTGCAAAAGAAGCTGATGAATCTCTTGCTAAGCACAAGGCATTGGAATTGGAAATTGAGCGTCTCTTGAGAGCAGTTGTCAGTCAAGACATTATGTCTATTGTGCAAAATCCATCTGTTGTAGAGTCATCCAATCTCCAAACTGAGCTTGATCGTACGAAAGAAAAACTTGAAAATTGCATTATTAAAAAGGAAAAAGAATACGCTGTTCTTTGGAATAATTGGTACAAAAAGTGTGAAGAATGCAAATATGACAAAACTTCGTACGATAAAGCTTATAATGACATGCAACAAAAGATCGAACGGTTGCAAGCTCAGTTGGGAGACCAAAAGGGTAAAAGTAAGGATACTCCATGTGTATCAAATACCCTTGATCCTTTGTCTCAGAAACTTGAAAATGAGAATGTAGAATTAGAGTTTCAGGTTCGGAATTATGAAAAGGAAATTGCTCACCTTAAGACCACATACAAAAACCTGTTTGACTCTATCTCTGTGACACGTGCTCAAACTAAAACAATAATTGACTCTTTGCAAAACAAATTACATGATACGATCTATGAAAATGCTAAGCTAAGAGCCCAGTTATTTGATAAAGTTTCTGAACAAGTGGACACCACCAAAGGTACGAGTACGAATACTAAGTTTGCAAATCAATCAACCGAGAGGAAACCGTCTTTGCAACCTGTAAGAAAAAACCTTGTTGTGAGACAACCAAATGCATTTCAATCTGAACATACAACATCATCAAAAAATCGGGTTCCTCAAAAGGTTGATGAGACGAATGATTTGTCAAAACCAGTCACTTCAAACTCGGTACCCACACCACAAGAATCAAAAATTGTGAAACATGATAATGTGATTGCCCCAGGAATGTTTAGGATTAATCCTTTCAAGCCTTCTAGGGAAGAAAAGTATGTCCCTAACAAAGTTAGAGCGAGCGTTAGGACAAATCCAATCACCGTTTCACAACCTCATGTCGTCACTAAGAAAGATGTTAATTCTGACTCAAATGGTTTATCTTCTACAGGAGTAGACAACACTGCTAAGACCAGAAGGCCACAGCCTAGGAGCAATACAAAGAATGATAGGGTCCCCTCTGCGTCTAAGAGTAGTTGCAACAAGAATAAAGAAGTTGAAGTAGAAGAACACCATAGGAATTTACTGCTTTCTAAGAATAAGAAACATATGTCATCTGAATGTAACCACGTTAAGCTTGCTATTCGGAATGATAAATCTGAAGTTATTTGTGCTATGTGTAAGCAATGTTTAATCACTGCTAATCATGATGTATGTATGCTTAATTATGTGAATGACATGAATTCTCGTGGCAAGAAACAAAAGGCAAATGTTTCAAACACTGAAAATCAAAAGAAACAAAAGCCAAAGGTTATAAAGCCTAAGAAAGTAGGGTCCAACGAAAGACTTGCTTCACCTAAGCCTAGTAAACCTAGATTTTGCCTTAGGTGGTCACCAACTGGAAGATTTTTTGACATTAAAGGAAAAATAATCGCATCCAGTGAATCTGAGAGTCAATCTGACTGCTCTAATGGTGATAATGCTTGTACTTCTAACCCTTCGGAACCTAAAAACCTACAAAACAAACGGTTTCCCCAAATATCCACTTCTTTTCTTGCAGGTTATCCAAATTATGTTTTAATGGTGAGTCGACACGGTTGCTCCAAAGGCAAATGACCGGGAACCTAAAGCTTCTCATCAATTTCGTCTGGAAGTTTTTGGGAACCGTTCGCTTTGGAAATGATCATGTTGCTTGCAAATTTGGGTTCGGTTATCTTCATTGGGGAAAATATTTTGATCACCAGGGTCTATTTTCGTTGAAGGAGATTGGGCACAATCTGTTACTCCAAGTTGCAAGTTCTGTGATTCAATTTAAGGTTGCTTTCAGAAGGGAACTCTTGTTTGTCAGAAATCTGATGGTGTTGAATTTGCCTGCAAGGAAACCGTTCAACAAAACCTTTACCAACCATCAATTCCATGAAATGGACTCTGCAATCCCCAATTTTGCACCATGCTCGAGCATCTTCTACCAAGTCCATGGTTATGCATCAAACGTTTTGATCCCACCTAATTTTGACCAAACCATCAATGACCCTTGCAAAAACGACCTTGTCTCCGGTCCTACACACACACCACTTCAAATATCCCATAAAGAGCTATCATGTCCCTCCAGTGAGGACACACACACAAAAAGCAAAAGTGCATCTCATCTTCCAACCCAAACCAGTTCCAAATTCTAAGCGGAGGTTACACCTTCTCATATGGATTTGTGTGTCCAATGAGAATTGGCTAGAATAAATGAAACGATAGTTTTGGTGATTGGTAGAGGATTCTCTCGTTAACACTTGGGTACATATTTCTCAATATTCAAAAGATGAAGCACCAGAAGTGATAAAGACATTCCTAAAGAAAATTACAGTTCTTCTTCAAGCTCCAGTCATCACTATAAGAACCGATAACTGCACAGAATTCAAAAATTAAATCCTTAAAGAATACTTTGGATAGTGTTGCCATCTCTCACACCAAGCGTCGTCCTGTCCAACACACTCAACAAAATTGGAGTAGTGGAACAAGAAAATCGGACGTTAGTTGAGGCTGCTAGAACAATGTTGATTTTCTCTCGTGCACCGTTATTCTTATGGGCTGAAGCTATTGCTACTGCGTGCTATACTCAAAACCGCTCCATCATTCACCGTCGATTTAACAAAACACCATACGAGCTCATTAACGGCAGAAAACCGGATATCTCCTTTCTTTATGTATTCGGGCTCTCTGTTATCCCAAGAATGATTGTGAAGATATTGGAAAGCTTGGTGCAAAAGGTGATATTGGCTTTTTCATTGGTTTATTTCTGCTGATTGCCTGGTGTCAACAGGTCACAACCGAAGACAAAGAAAATCATGGAGACAATGAATGTGACATTTAATGAGCTTTTCAGCAATGGCTTTTGAACCAAAGCAGTTCAAAACCCCGGGCTTCAAAGCATGACTTCTGGACAATTCAGTTCAGGACTCGATCTATAATTATCTGACCGTCAACAATAACAACGTCAAAAACCAACTGAAGTGAATTGGATTTATTGTTCGATAGCTTGTATGATGAGTATATGGGTGGTCAATAACCGTCTTCCTGCGCCAAGAGACCTACTCTGCCGGCTGCTCAAGCACCTCAAGTTCTTCAACCCAACGGCAATACAAACAACAGCATACACAGCACAGACACCAAGCAAATTTCATCCTCCTCAACTACAAATGGGGGGTCCAACTTCTCACAGGATGGTGACGACTCGAAACACAAGAACATGTTTCATCATTCAAACCGAACAATTGCTGACAATGTTTCCAAATGGGCCGTTGTTCGATGCAAATAAGTTTTGTAATCCCTGATTGCTACCCTGATCCACAAGTGCTGTTGAATCATCATCTTCACAATATGTGGATCCATCGAACATGCATACGTTTTACCAACCATACCCTTATGAATATCAATGGACTAAGGATCACCCTCTGGAACAAGTGATCGGGAGAACCCACTCGAGCCAGTTTTTGACAAGGAATCAACTGCGATCCGATGGTGACATGGCATTACGCATTAACGGTAAGCACTGTTGAACCCAAGAATGTCCAATAGAGCGATACCGACCCTGCCTCGGATTGAAATCAATGCAAGAAGAGCTTCATCAGTTCAAAAGGCTTTGATGTATGGGTGTTAGTTCCTCTTCCGGATAACATAAAACCTCTCAAGTTGAAAATGGTTATATAAAAACAATCAACATGATGAAGAAACAACGGTCATCCGAAACAATCTCTACGTCTGGTTGTGAGAGGTTACCGCCAAGAGGAAGAGAATAGATTTTGAAGATCCCTTCGCTCCTGTTCCGAATGGAAGCTATCCAGGATATTTTTGTGCATAATGCTGCAACACAATCGTTCACGTGTGTTTTCAGAATGGACGTTAAAACTTCTTTCTTGCATGGTACTCCTCAAAGAAGATGTGACTGTGTCAACCTGAAGGTTTTCATCGATGCTGATCATCCAAGCCATGTCTACAAGTTTAAAGAGGCTCTTATGGGTTAAAAAGCAAGCTCCAAGGGCATGGTAACGATGAATTGTCAACATGTCTCCTCCAGAACACTTTCTTCAAAGGCAGAATTGATCCAAAAAACTTGTTTATAAGACGCTTCGACGATGACAATCTTAGTGTACAGTCTATGTTGATGATAGATTCCTTTGGTTCACACACCCTAGGTATACCCAAACTATTTCCTGACCGCAGTGAAAAGCCGCTTTAAAATGTCGATGATGGGGGAAAGACGATTTTTCTTGGTTTACAAGTTAAACCAACACCCCCCGTGGGCATCTTTATAAACATCCAACTAACGTGTTTAGAAATCCTTAAAAAATATTGAATGGAAACATGTGATCCGTTGGTACTCCATGGAGATCAGAAGACAAGCATGACCGAATCAAAATGGTTCTCCCAGTCGTTGCAAATAAACAAAATATCGTAGCATTATTATGGTGCCCTAAATGTATCTTTACGTCTAGTAGACCGGACATTGTACAGCAACTGTTTATGTTCTCGTTCTACCAACAGGAACTAAGCCAACCGTATTAAAGCACCACAAGGAGGTAAAAGGATCTATTCGTTATCTCCTGGGGAACCGTTCATTAACGGTTCTTTGGTATTCGAAGAAGATTTCTGGTATTGGAACTAACCGGATTTTACCGATGCTAGACTATGCGGGATGTAAAGACACCTTCAAGATACTTCTGGTGGAACTCAATTCTTAGGCGAAAAGTGGTTAGCTGGTCCTCCAAGAAACTAGACTGTACTAGCGCTGTCTACCGCGGAACAGAAATATGTGTCTCTATCCGTTTCTGTGCCCAAGTCCTTTGGATCGGACACAGTTAACGGACTATGGCTTTAACTCAACAAGATCCAATCTATTGGTGATTCCAAATCATCCTTAGCCATATCCTGCCAACCCTCCAACACTCAAGAACAAAAACAACAATCGCTGTCTGTCCGCTACCATTTCATAAAGGAACACGTGAAATAGGGAACGATTGCACGTATTTGTCAAGACGATTACCCAACTGGCCGACTCTACACCAAAGCTCTTCCAGTATACCGATTCAACTATTTGTTCGTTCGCCTTGGTAATGCCGGCAGTTTAAATCCCTCCCTAAGAACTGAACGTCTTGCAAAATCTCAGTAATTCTTTGTAATATTTTATCAGAAATACAAAATACAAAAATATAAAACCCGAAAAAGACAATACAAAAATAAAAACCTAAAAAAGCAAAATTCAAAATCAAAAATTTCAAAAATACAAAAAATCTTCTCCGACAATGTCTCATCGTTCATCGTGATTAACATTTGCGCACCAAGAAATGGTTGATTAATATTAACACAGGAGGCATAAATGAAGTTCGAGCGGATTTTAAATTCTTTCATAACAGTCCTTCATTTTTTCTATACGACTCTAAGCAAATGTTCACTTAGGACGTCGGTCTCCATAGAAAAGGAAAATGTTACCATTTATGTACATTATCCTAAACAACGAAAGCTCAATCTTCTCGGAGGGATCTTGAGCAAGGATTATAAACATTCAAAGTTTTGTATGCTCAAGAGAAGTTTTTAAGGAAAATGAGGAAATCAGATATATCTCACTTCCATATATTCCCCTGTTGAGCACAATTTTTCAAGAAATATTCAAAATCTTTCAAAAATTGTGTGCTCAACAAAACTCACCCACTCCCAACTTTCATCTCTTTCTATAATTGAGGGGGAGTAATAATAATATGATTTCATTCTGCATGCACCTCCTGTTCTCCCCAACTTTGTTAGCCTCATGTGAATTCCGGAACATTAATTTTGTGTTTTAATCTCTAATTGTCAAAAATTGTAAACACTATGCAATTTTAGAGGGGGAGAATAGTGATAAAAAGGTGATCAATACGGATTAATAATGGTATATCGATCTTCAATCTATAGAGTGCGTTCTAAACCCTCGCATGTGCCAAACTCTTCATAATATGAGCATATGGTAGGGAACTTTTTGGTAACGTCTGTAAACACTAAATGTCTCAAATGATTTCTCAGACAAAGAACCCATTGATTGATTTTTTTTCATCAAAATGTTTTATGGATCTTCATGGCAAAAACTTAAAGAACCGACCACTGTTATATCTCAGGGGGTTATAAGGCGGTTGAGGTAGAAGTCTGTTTCCATGATCCAGCCAAGAACCGGAGGGATCTTACCCAGAACTTTCCTCTAATAGTGTATGAAGTCCTAGTAATATTTGGAAAAATAAAGGAGTAAAGTGAGAACGAGAAAAATGTTATCCAAGGCATGAGTTATCACCGGAACAATCCCAACATGGTGGTAATGAGGACGCATTGGTTTAACATTGAAGGTGTTGAAGAATGAAAAAGAATGTAAAGGACAAAGGGTGAAAAGAAGAATCCCTCCATACAACCATTAGGCAGAAACCAGGTACAATGCATAATCAAGTCGTAATCAACAAAGAATGATTCTGATATTGAAGTCAATCATCATGGACGCAGTGTATGCAATGCACCTAACCCTCCTAAAGCCTCACTCAGAATCCTCTCAAAGAATTCCTTGTTATCATTTCTCCACGGAGAGTCAACAATTTCTATCGGCATTCTCATTCCGAGATCGATGATATGAAAAGGTTGGCCAGTCCGCTCCAGCTTCCGATTACCAAATTAACAAATGAGCACTTATAAGTCTAGAGCCAACGAGATCCATCACAAATCTCACCTAGGACACAAAATTCAATATACAAAATGTTGTACATCATTATAAAAACATTTGGTATCATTTAATTCCCTAACGCATTATCCTTGTGATAATTGCCAACACATCAGAGTGATACTCTTTAGTATTCACAGGAAGATGGAAATCCTTCTTAGATCCAACGTCAACAAGCTCATTGGAAGGTGACTTTGCGAGATTCTATATGAACAAACTTGTGTCACTGGAAAAGAAACGATGGTGCGGATTCTCAAGAATCAAACTTGTTCCAGTAAAATGAATTGACGGCTTAATCAGAAAGATAGTAACTATCTGATTCACTCTTACTGTGTTGTCTGCTTTGAGACGCTCCGGTAACGAGAACGGCTAGTGCAGCTGCGAAACCCTGTCAAGGAGATTCTTTTGAAATTCTACCTGATCACAGGCAGTACTTATACTGATTAACGGGGAACCGTGGTTATTGTAACCATATTCGTCGAAGTGACAAAGACACTTTCGTCCATATATGTTTATCTCTAACCTATATTTGCAGGTTTTCCTGATGGTTAGACGAACTTCTAGTCCATGACAGATCAAGATTCAATACCTCATAATGCCTCAATCCACAAGATTAATTCCATAATAAAGCTTCAATCTATCAAAGTCTTCCCGCAATCTCTGATGACTAAGCACTTCCCCATAAGAACATCTTGTGGGTAGCAAGTAATCATGATTAAAAGAAAAATAGTTGAGGATATTGTTAGCAAGCTTTCAAATCTTGAGCATGAGGGTGGAGACACAACGATCGCAATTGTGCATAAAGATTCCAGGATAAAGATTTAGGTGTTCTCAGTATCAATACAAAATCTGGCCAAAGACCACGATATCAGTATTTTGTCAAAGTATATCAAGTTAAAGGGGATCAAGATCCAAGAACCAACATGCAAATGGTAACTTCAAAAGGAATTTCCCAAAATACAAGGGCTCCAAGACTCAAATTTCACAAGAAGATCCTCAATTGAAATGACCACCCCTTAGGGGGAGATTGTTAGCCGTGATATTTATTAAAGTGATGGTCATTATCAATCCCGAGCCTTGTATAGGAAAACGTAGTTTACTGAATTTACTTAACTAGTTTGGGCCCTAGTTTGTCGAGCTCAAGCCCATTTGTAATATAACCGGCCCTAACACAATAGCCCACTAGAATAGTCCACTCTTGATCTTATTTAAAGCCCTCTCCAAGTGTGGAGAGGGTTTTGTTGCTTCTCTTTTTTTCTTTGTGAAACAAGTACCATTTTTTCCCTTTGTTTTTTTTAACATTCTCCTCTCTAAAATCAATTTTCTTATTTTTATTGTTTTGTGATAAATGAAATCCTTAACATGAAAAATGATCGGTCATCAAAGGGGTAAAGCAATCAAAGACTAGTGTCCTCACGCCAAGATCACGGTCACTTCTCGATACCCCGTGTTATCGCGTTATCCGAAAAACTAAAAGCACAGATTCCGGCCCCTCTAAAGACAAAATCCAATATACCACAACCGGGAAGTAGAGAGGGGCAAATTATAGGAGAAATCGGAATAGGAGGAGAGAGACTAAAAGCGTTAATCTTTTCAATTAAAAGATAACTTTTGACTAATTTCTCCCGAAGAGAAATGTCAACGATCTTAGAAATATCGAGATCAATCTCTCCTCCTTCCTCCTCAATATCAACACAATCATAAAAATCATCATCATAATCGTCATCGTAGGTATCATCGTCATCGACACAAGCTTCAACGATTTCCGGAGAAAGTGGAGCAAGATGAGCAAGTCTACTTGTGGACTTCTCGTAAAAGGAATCATCAATGTCGAACAAATTACACTCCCCCAAACTAAAGTCATCGGACTCACTTGGGTTTGAAACAAGGGTCTCAACACTAATCGTCTCCGTTTCCAGAGTAGTGTTGATAGTGCCTCCCCATTATGAGTGAATTTCCTTAAGGCTCTCTCAACGTTTTGCCGAACGGGAGTGCGAATGTATTCAGGATGAACCGAAAGCATAATATACCCAAATTACGTCATCCATCGTCATCTCACAAGTAAAACAGAAAGCATGTCAACGACAAGGCAGCAGCATACTTTTCAATCTTCGTAAGCTTTCCTCGCGTTTTTCGAACTTGCACTTCCCCAATATATTTTAAATTCTTGCTCTAAATTTTCGAATTCAACCTCACAATCTCCAATCTCTACTCCCCGTATTCTTCACAATCTCCTCTCCTCAAATCTTTTTTACAACCCCAAATCATTTATTATTTCCTTAAGCTCTCTATCGACCAATTGTTTGTTCATGTAATCATTTCCTCGATACTCATATCCTCTATTTTCCTTTCTTCTCCATCTCTTATTATCTCTCCCATTTTTTTCATCCAATTTATTAAATTTGTATAATTCCTTGATGATCGACGGAATCCTTGCGGGGTTATGTGGGTGGTCCAAAACCAGAATAATCAGAATAAACAATACCTATGGTACAATAACGGCTAACATTGGAAAGTCTCATAGACCTTCCACATTCATCACAACAAAGATATTGTTGGTTGGAAGAGATTTGAATCATATGGAAACAATCTGAAATTTGATTAAAGCACGGTTCGCTCCTCCTCCCGGCTCAGAAATGATCGAATCTTGTGGTCAATTATACAGAAATAGCACCTTATCACAAAATTCACAAGCATTTTGACAAAAAATCCCATTTAATGAATCACCGCACTCATAACAACAATTATGATCGATTTGTGGAGGATCTTGTGAAATATACACACGGGTCTTGATCAACAACGCTTGGCACTCCGAAGAGCATAAACAACGATGGTATTGTCATGAATGACTCGGGAGTATCTTGAAAATTTTGGAAAACTCATTATCAACACAAAATGTGAACAATCTTTTTCAAAATTTCGTACGGATAAGATTACATCCATTACCAAACGGACCATACGACTCGGGGTATCCAACACACCGCACGGAATAAACACAGACATTCAGACTACTGGTACCATGATCTGATCTTTACGATTTCCAAATCGAACAACACTCTTTAGTGTACCAACTTCCACAAGTTGAACACTCTTTGATTGAATAACGCCAAATTGAGAGGGATTGCCTCTTGTCGGTGTCGAGATCGTCGACTATTACGTCTTCTTGGAATAGTATATTCCAAGGAGGAGCGAGTGCGCATGCACTAGTGAAAAATAAGAAAGAAGAATTTGAGATTAAGAAGATTATTTTTGGGGAGAATTAAAATTTTTTAGTTTTTAATAAGAATGAAAACAAAAATATTTTTGGTAATCGATTATTACAAGCTTCACGATAAGTCTCTAAGAATACGCACAAGTGAGCGGAAAAGCTTAGCGAGCCGCAATGACTGCTTAGAGAATAGCTATCACTTTCCCTTAAACTCACCTTATAGTTTGTAAACTTAAAGGTCCGTCGTACCTCGCAAGTACTTCACGATTTGTTTTGTTGTTAATTGGAATGGTTTAAGATGGATAGCTAGTATCCAAATGTTTATTATATTTTTTTTACTTAATTCGATAGGAATCGAATTAATGAACTTTTTATATTTTTCAAAAATATAGCAAAATAACTTCCAATGGAAGGATCTTCAAAACTCTACTTCGACGAATACTCTTCAACAATCGTTCACGAATTCCCCGGCAACGGCGCCAAAATTTGGTTGTAGAAAAACAAATTTAATATACTTATAGTATTAATCCCGTAAGAATTCTTTCCAAAATACTTCTCAACCAAGAGAAATATAAGGTAAAAATCTCACAAGAGAAAACACAATTTGTATATTTTTATCCGGGAAGTACTTTTCCTCGGGTCGTGTCCCAACGAAATCGTGAATTGAGAATTTAGAATATTCGGATTCGAGCTAAGAATGATAAAGGAAATTTTGAATTATTGATTACACTACAAAATATAATGGCATGAATTGAAAATCAATTAACTAGCACAAAATTTAATTGCGAGTAAAGTGAAAACGCGAGCTAAAACTAAAATTTAAAATCTAAGGCACAACTTTTAACAAATTTTATACCTAAAAATCACAAATTTAAAATGAAAATTTTAGGAAAAAGAATTAGAATTTTTTATGTATTTTTGAATTTTTTATGATTTTTCTAAGATTTAATGATTTATCAAAAATAAACTTTTTCTAAAAATTAACACTAAAATTTTTCTTTTATTTTTCAAAAATACTAGATTTAAAATGAAAATTAATGCAAAAAGAATTTTAATTTTTCAACTGTTTTTCTATTTTTAATGAATTTTCTAAGAAAAATGAATTAACTAAAATCTATTTTAATTCCTAGAAAATACAAATCAAATGAGAAAAATAAAGAAAAATGGTTTTAAAACACTAAAATGGTGCAGAAATATAATGGCACAAAAAGCCCCAAATTTTATAAACTAATTGTGACCTAATTTTATCAATTAAAACTAAAAACCTAATTTTATAAAACTAAATTCTAAAATATTAAATCTATTTTATTATTCTAAGAAAGACAGGGTAGGAAATGTAAAAAGGGAAAGAACAGGGTAGGCGGGCAAACTATGGGAATTTACACAACAGTGAAAACAGTTAACCTTGAACTATCTACTAATTACAAAATAGACCCTACGATTTCAGCTTATTTTGCTTATTGAAAAAGTGAGATTCAGGGCAAAAATCATCAAACTGCAAAGTTAAAAGGAGCTTAAATTCTACAACTTTTATTTTTTTTTAAAAAAAAAAAAAATTTTGAGACGACTTGAACTTAGACAACTCAATAAGTTGGTAATTAAGCAATTGGTTACTGCTTACAGAAAGTGAATGATTTTTAAAGCTTTTTACATTTTTGGCTTAATTCTGCTTATTAATGGATGAATTCGAAACTAAGAGAAACTATATGATTGCTTAAGATGTTTATTGAGTTGTCTAACAAAACATTAGCTAGCTTTTAGCAAAATTAAAAAGAAAATTAAGATGAAAAAGAGCCAAAGTTCACTTTTGCTGCTGTGAAAGTTGCTGATGTATTTGGCATTAGGATCAAATGTAATCCACACTTCAATATAAAAATTCTAACAGGTTACTAAATGCATCTATCTATGGTTAACTAAGTTTTGAAACTGAATGCTAAAGAAAAAAAAACTAAAATCTAAAGTTTCTAAACTGAAAACTTGCCCTGGTGTAAAATCAAGATTATTGCACTCTAAACTTTTAATTTCTAAAAGATAACTTCTAAAACCTTTTTAAAACTCTAAAATATGCCCTAACTCAACTAAGTAGAAGGATTTAACAAAATGTTTTTGACTTTAAAAGTCAAAAACAGTTTTAATTTATAAATAAAAAACAAAAAACAATAAAACCAAAACCACTCCTTATGTAACTGTCAAAACTAAAAAAAAATATTTTGGCACTTAAATTTGTTTTAAAAGCTAAAACTCTAAATCCTTTTAGCTACTAATTCTTTTACTACTTACTTAATTATCTTAAGTTCTAAAAGACCTAGCTTATGTAGAGAAATAAGCTAGTTCTACAGCTAGCTATACTACTAATTTGACAGAATTTTATGAAAAGTAAGATTATTCAAGTTCTATTCTAATGAAACTTAAAACAGCTAATATAAACCTCAACAATCATGATAATGAAGGAAATTAAAACAACTTTTGATTAGGAATAAGCAAAAGTAAAAGCTCAAATTTAAGCTAAATTGAGATTTATGAAATTGAAACCTGAGAGTTATTGGAGTCTCAGAACTAGAGGCCACTCTTGTAGAGTGAATGACCTCAAAACTTTAAATCCTAATGGACCTTGCTATAACCTCATAAGCTTGATTCGAGTTTATTTCTCCTTTAAGCTTCCAAATTGAAACAATACTTCTCAAGTAATCATGCTTTGAATGTAGTTGATTAGAATTAGTAAATGACTTCTTAAAAACAAGATTTGAACTAAAATTTAGCTTATGAACAGTAATAAGCTCAAAAGAGCTTATTAAGAGCTTATTTGAGTAAAATCGATTTGAAATTGAAAACTAGGAATACAACAAGCTTGTAAACGAATTGTATTTCCACAAATGAAAGAGTACAAGATGTAAGAGAAGATTACAAGAGCTTAAGAGCTTATTAACTAAAAGCTTGAAAGAAATTGCTTAATTTTGAGAAAATTACAAACTAGAAATTTAAAAACAAAACAACCACCGAAAATATGAGACCTAAGTGCTCTATTTATAGAGGAATGGTGAAGAGGAGGGAAGAATTCTAGAATAGTCCATTCAATCTCGACCCTTGATCATTTGAATTTGATTTGTAGCCGTTGGATGAGCTTGGTGAGGTGTTTTTTCCCTGCAATGGGACTGGTGTGCCACGTGGGGGTTTATGATTGGAGAGGGTGTAAAAGCAGGGCTGGGTTTTATAGAGGAGCGGGTGGGTGGTTTATTTGCGATGTGGGTTGTGTTAGAAAATTGGCGAGAAGGTTGTAGGCGGGTTAGAGTTTGTTTTACATAACAAACGCGTTTTCTGTTTAAATCTATGAAGTATTGCCACATTTGGTCCCTGTGTTTGCTCCGCCCAATCTAGTGTAAAAACAGGTTTGAAGATGGCAGTTTTGGTCCTTGTGGTTTCCTTCATCTTTTTTTCTTCTTTATAATCAACTTTTCTCATTTGGCAAATTTGACCCTTTGAACTTTATAACTTCAAATGGCCTTTAAACTTTGAAGACTTGTCATAATTGGTCCTTGACTTCAATTGGGGTCTTTGACTTTCTTTCTTTCTGTGTCGGGCTGATCCGGCTTTGATCTTTGGCTGATTCTTCACTCTTGTTCTTGTCTCTTTCGTTCCTTGTCGGTTTTTGACTGTTTTTGCTTCTTTTTGTCCTTTTAATCATTTCCTGCACAATTAGACACAAAAGCACACTTTTTCTATTCTTTTGGCATTTTTATGGCTTTTATTTGGCAAAATCCCGGGTAATTTACATATATAATTTAGCAAATATCAAAATTCCCCAAACTTAGGATTGCCGTTTTCCTCACGCAATTTTATGAAAGTGTAACTTTGTAAACTAGTAATTTCCAAAATGCCTTGTTTTACACCTTTTATGAATTACACTTTTAAACAACTTTCACTTTTTTAACATTCTAATTCCTCTTGAAACTCGTAATGGCAATCATTGCAGTTTCGCTATTTTAGGCTCATGGAATAGGCTACTCCCGATTAATTGAGCACAAAAGAGAAATTCGTCATCCTTGACTTTTCACTAGACTATACAAAGCTAAATAAAACAAGATCATTGTCAATTTAGTCCAATGGTTAAGTCATATACTTACAAACTCTGTGATACTTTTCACTCCCAGGAATAATAGTAAGATTAGATGTGTGGCAACTCTTTTTAACTCAACCATAGATCCAATTTATCTTTCATTGTTGAAATCCATCTAAGCTTTAAAATAAGCACCTTGCGAGCTCTCAATGTTATATTAACATAGATAAACCTCACCTCAAAGCTAAAAGAGATTAGGAAACAAAACTTATAAATTGATTTGAGAAAATGAAATTTTTAACCATTCTTTTTATTTTCCATGTACTATAATTATTTTTTTTCTTTTTGCAATAGGAATGTTGTTCTTAGTTCGAACCCCTACTTAGGCCTTTCTCCCAAATAGGATATCGCAACAACAACCGGTGTTCTTAGTTCGAACCCCCACTCCGCTGCTAACGTTTGTGGGTTATCGCGACAACACCTTTTTCCTACAAAGCCTAGAATCAAAGTCCCTTAGTGGCTAATCTCACCTAGGTCGCGCTCCCTAGTGATGAATGCCTAGAACCTTGAATCTCTACGTACATAGTTTTAATCCTTAGTTGCGACCCCATCCGAGTCTTTCTCTCAACATGGATACGCCAACGATTAAAAACTACATATAGCTTTTATTATTCTATTTTTGCGAATGCTTCATTGGCACGAAAAATAATGCTTTTGCATTAGAAATGCTTCATTGGCATTCTTTTTATAATTATCTTTTTGATGAATGGAAAAATTTCACTTTAGAAAATCAACTTATAAATTTGAAACCAAAAATCTTACTTACATTTTAAAATGAATTCTTTTTTCAAAAGTGTAAGACTTTTTCTAAAGACATTGGTTGACTTAGCTAAATTAAAAAGAGCACGTTCTATGACTAAGGCTGTTAAGAGTTTGTTTGCGGGAGTAAAAAGAAAAAATCAATTTATGAGCTTTAGGTTTTTCCAAATAAACCTTGCTTATGCAAATACACTTATTATTTAACTACATCATCTCTTGTTCTTCACATTTTAAAATCCAAATGCAATAGGATTCGTGAAAGCAGGCCCTACAAACGGTAAGGTAAAGAAACTAGCTAGGGCATTTTTCACCCGGTGGTCAAGTCAAAATTATCTCCTATTTCTCTCCAACGGACTACCAAAAAGGAGGAAGTTTTTTCCAACTAAGCTTTTTTGAAGCTTTTCTTATAAGAAAAAATTTTTAAAATTTTCCACTTTTTATCAAAACGTTAATTCAAATAGATTCAAACAAAGGTTGCGTTGAGTTGCAAGTCAATATCGAGATATTCCTTCCCCAAAACTAAATGAAACTTTGTCTCAAGTTTAAAATTAAGGGTCAAAAGGAATATTTAACAAAACTTTTTAAGGTCATGCCAAAGAATAGATGTTATTCGATAAAGACAAGATAAGAGTTTTCCTATTTATAAAGAAAGATGGAGGACCATCGATGGAAATTGTGGGAATTGCGTTGTTCCTTCCAAATATTGACATGAAGCTTCCAAAAATCCTGGAAAACCTAGAAAAAATCACAAACAACAAACATGAGACGAAAAAGAACAAGCTTCCTCTCTTCTTTACATTGTTAGCTCAAAAACATCTCTAAAACGGCTTAGTTTTTGTTAACCGAGTACAAGCTATACTCGCCCCCGAATTGATTTGTCCTTGGGGAAGCAAAGAAAATAAAAAGAAAATGAAAAAGAAAAGGATAAGCATGGGGTGCCTCCCATCGAAGCGATTGTTTATTATAGAGTACCCCCTTCGCTTGCTCTTTCCTAATATTTTTTCTTTATGGTGGATAATAGCAATGGTGAAGAAAATCCAAGAGGTGGAAACCTCCCCAAACTAGATATGAAAGAAATACCGTAGCATTTTTAATTCCGGGTTCAACAAATTTTTTAGAAAAAATTTTCAAGATTGAAAATATGAACCCAAAAAATGCTTTGGTAACATGAAAGTCCATTAAGGGTGGGTGGAGAGGGTCAAAAACATCAAGAGTCAAAAGAGCTTTAGATTGTGCTAACTCTTTTGAACTCTTATCATTAAAAGCATCATTATCAAAAATACCCGGATTAAAAATTTTATCTTCACTCCCCGTGGAGTAAGACTCGGGTAAAACCTCAGGATAGGTGACAAATGGTAAAAATGTTCTTATTGTGAGAACGTTTAAATCATTGTTTTCTCCCTTATTAAGCAAAACATCATTTTCACCTCCTCCCGGGTCAAAAGTTTCATCATCATTAGAAAGATTGAACAATTCATCGACCATGGAAAGAATTTTCCTTTCAACTTGTGAAATATTTTCCCCATAAGTATGTGAGTCATTAATCATGACCTCTACGGGCTCAACCTCGATAGGTAAAATATCGACCTTGGGAAGGGGAAAGAGAACATCGTCAAGTGGTTCCTCAAAAGGAGGAACGTCCCCTTCCGAGTCATCATCGGTATCAATTCCCGGAGGAATCATATCACAAGATATATCAATCTCCTCCTTATAATCTTGAAAATCATTTTCAACATTAAAAACATCCGGAAAGAGAGGGTCTTCATTGAGCAAATCATCGAAAAACTTTAAATCTTCCTCCGTTTCACAAGTATCATTAATTTTCTCTTGATTTGAAATAACCTCATTTTGAAAAGCATCTTTCTCCAAAGAAATGAT
The DNA here is from genome assembly GCA_026074375.1 of Tanacetum coccineum. NCBI lineage: Eukaryota > Viridiplantae > Streptophyta > Magnoliopsida > Asterales > Asteraceae > Tanacetum > Tanacetum coccineum. The sequence continues at coordinate 26,414 of BQNB010074163.1, forward strand.
TTCCTCATCGAGTTCAAAAAGTGGATTTGAAAAACATTTAAATGTATCAAATTTTATTTTCACTTTCGGGAAATCTTGGGACTCGTCATAACTTGAGAATTTTCGTTTTGTTCAAAAAGCACATTTTCAAAAACTCTTGAAATTTAGATTCCATTGAAATTTCCCTTTATAGAAATCTCACCATTCCTTTGCATCGTTTGGCACTCTCTTGGGATTGATTAAGAATCTCATCACTAGGACTTATTTTATTCGTCTGACTCCGTTGAAGGAGTAGTGTTGATTTGCTCATCTACTATTAAAAGAGAATCCTTTAAGGGCACTCGGCATGGTTTCGGAATTTGATTCTTTTCATTTTAAGTCGTTTGAAAATTTTCAATTACACCATTAGAAGATCGTTTAGACTCTCTTTGGGATTGAGAAGGAATCTCGAAACACTAGATTCGAATGAATCTTTTGATGTGTCAAAATGCACTTCTCCCATTTTTAAAGAGTTAACGGTTTCTAAAATCGGGACATCGGGTGTAATCGGAATTGGTTGACAAACATTCATTCTTGAAACAAAAGATTCACTTAAAGATTTGTCAATTATTTTCTCGGGTAAGCCGGTTTCTTTTGAAATCCTCATTAATGGAATGATTATCCTCCCATTATGCCATTGAACATCATAGAATATTTGGGTCTCTTCCCTTTAGGGAATGTTGGGGGTAATAGGAGTATCAATTTCTTTAATTTCAATTGTCCCAATTTTCCAATGAAATGTTATTCATTAAATGGAAGTAGGAACTTAAAAATTCTTGCACCAATTCATCATAACGTTTTTGATAGGCCTCACGTAAAATACTTCATCATTTTGGGGAATAAGTTAGCTCTCTTGGGTTGGATAGGGATATTAAAACACTTGTTCCCTTTGTGAATCTTTTATGTGTGATAAGATGCTATCACCCCCCCCCCCCCCCCCCCCCCCCCCCCCCCCCCCCCCCCCCCCCCCCCATTTTAGAGGAACTAACGGATTCCTCGGGAATTCTTTGCATTTCTCCTAAAGACATGTCTTACAAAACACTTTAAATCCTTTTAATGATGGATCAATGCGAGATCGCCTCGAGCGAGTAGAAGCTTTAGGAAGAGAATTTTCGATTTTTAAACACTCTTTCTTTTTACGTTCAGCTTCTAACTCCTCGGCCTCTTTTTCTTTAGCGATTCGCTCTCTCTCTTCTCTTTGCTTTTTAAGCACATTATCACAAAATTCTTTAAATGTAATTCAGAAATTCTTGATTCTTTATTCTTTATGCTTTCAACTTTTCTTCACATTCATTGTCTAGTATATCGAAACCATTCGTGATCCATGGATAACCTCCACATGTCTCAAATTGGGATAAGTTTTTCGCACCACAAGTTGGAGTACAACAATAGTCTTAGTGAGAACCAGGGCAATACGACACAAAGCAACTCACGAATTATTCTTGTAAATCATGTGGTCGTATTACCTCTACCATCAAGACAAGAATAATCCGAAATTGTTGAGTAGTGGTATAAAGATTAGGAGAATTATTGGTAGCACTTGATTAAGTAACTACTTTTTTGAAGCATATCTCCAGTAGCAAGGTTTGAACCCCAACTCGCAAAAGTCGAACACGGCAAGGCGGGAAATTCGTTTTGTCCTTCGCCATTGGAATCAAGATAAAACCGTATTATGTCGACATAAGAAAGAATCAAAAATTTAGAGGGATTTTGAGAAGAAGAATTATATGATAAGAAGATCAAGAAGATTTTTTGGATTTTTATAATTTTTCAATTATTATAATTTTTTACCTTATTAAGGGCCTAAAATTCTAAAGATGGAATAATAATGAGAAGAAACTTCAAACCAAAAGATTACCACGTCACGGTACTCTCTAACCGACTAATCACAAAGAAGAGCGGAGAAAGGAAAGAGCTGAGGCTCTTTTAGGAATAACCCTTGTCCCTTGAGGCATCCGAAGGACCCGGCCTTGATACTCATCTCTAATGAATAAGCCAACTAGAGGTGAGCCGTACCTAGTGAGTGTCAAAAATGGGAGTGTTTTGATCTTTTGTTGCGATGATATTATGATAATACTCATTTTAGAGTATTATATTATTGTTGATTTTTTTTTAAAGGAAATGTTTTTATATTTTGGATTTATTATTTTTATTTATAATAGAAAGAAAATTTTTATACTTTTTATATTTTTGAAATTTTTTTGTGTTTTTGATTTATATAGCAAGAATATAACTTTCCCGGTGGAAAGGATCTTCTCGACTCTACTTCAACGAATTATCCACAAAAATCGTTCACGACTTCCCCGGCAACGGCGCCAAAATTTGGTTGAGGTAAATCAAATTTAATATACTTATATAGTATTAATCCCGTAAGAATTTCTTTCCAAAATACTTCTCAACCAAGAGAAATATAAGGTAAAAATCTCACTAAAGAAAACACAATTTGTATATTTTTATCCGGGAAGTACTTTTCCTCGGGTCGTGTCCCAACGAAATCGTGAATTGAGAATTTAGGAATAATTCGGATTCGAGCTAAGATTGATAAAGGGATTTTTGAATTTTTGATTACACTACAAAATATAATAGCATGAATTAAAAAACAATTAACTAGCACGAAATTTTAAATGCACAAAAACGTATTAATGCGAGCTAAAACTGAAATTTAAAATCTAAGGCACAACTTCTAACAAATTTTATACCTAAAAATCACAAATTCCAAAAGAAAATTTTAGGAAAAAGAATTAGAATTTTTTAACAATTTTTGAATTTTTTATGAATTTTCTAAGATTTAATGAATTAACAAAAATAAACTTTTTCTAAAAATTATCACTAAAATTTTACTTTTGTTTTTCAAAAATACTAGATTTAAAAAGAAAATTTATTTGCAAAAAGAATTTGAATTTTTTAACTATTTTTCTATTTTTATGATTTTCCTAAGAAAATGTAAATCACTTAATGTCTATTTTAATTTCTGATAATACAAATTTAATTGGAAAAATATAGAAAAATGGTTTTTAACTACTTAACTGGTGCAGAAAATCAATGAAACAAAAAGCCCTAAATTTTATGACCTAATTGAACCCTAATTTGATTGATTAAAAATATGAACCCTAATTATTTAAAACTAAAAACTAAAATATTAATTCTTTTTATTACTTATAAAAGACAGGGTAGAAACTGTAGATAGGATAGGAACAGGGTTAGAGCGGTCTAACTGGGAAAATTTACACTATAGTAGAAACGGGAAACCTTTATCTTTCACAAAAATACCAAACAAACCCTACGCTTGTGGCTTATTTTGGCTTATTGAATAAGTGCTTTTCAGCAAAATCTCAAAACTACAAAGTTAAAAAGGAGCTTAATTCCTACAACTTTAATAAAGACGACTTGAACTTTTGACAACTCAATAAGCTGGAAAATAAGCAATTGGTTACTGCTTACAGAAAGTGATGATTTAAAAGCTTTTTACATTTTGGCTTATTCTAGCTTATTAATGGATGAAATTCGAAACTAAGAGAAACTATATGATGCTTAAGATGTTTACTTGAGTTGTCTAAACAAACATTAGCTAAGCTTTAGCAAAATTAAAAAGAAAATTAAGATGAAAAAGAGCCAAAGTTCACTTTTGCTGCTGTGAAAGTTGCTGATGTATTTGGCATTAGGATCAAATGTAATCCACACTTCAATATGAAAATTCTAACAGGTTACTAAATGCATCTATATATGAGTTAACTAAGTTTGAAACTTAAATGCTAAGAAAAAACCTAAATTCTAAAGTTACTAAACTGAAAACTTGCCCTGGTGTAAAATCAAGATTATTGCACTCTGTAAAACTAGACTTTAACCTTTAAAACCTGCTTAAATCTTGCTATACTACCCTAACACAACTAAATGAACAAATTTGACATAGAGAAGTTGACTTTAGAAGTCAAAGTAAGCTTAAACCAAACACTACCTTATTGAAAAACTGTCAAAACTAAGTTCACTTTAAACCTATTTAAAAACTAAATCAGCTTTAACTTTTTATCTACACATTCTAATTTTAACCTACTTAAGCTGTTTAATAACTAAAATGCTTGGCTTATTAATGAAAACAAGCTAGTTTCTCTACTAAGCTTTAACTACTTAATGACAGAATTATATAAGAAAGTGAGATTACTCAAACTAAATCTAATGAAAACAAAAAACAGCTAATTACAAAGCTTAAACAACATGATTGCAGAGAATTAAGCAAACTTTGAATAGAAATAAGCAAATGTTAAAACTCAAATTAAGCTAAAATGAAACTAAGCAAATAGAACCTGAAAGTTATGGAGTCTCAGCACTTAAGCCACTCTATCTGAGTGAGTGGCTTATAAAGCTTGAACCTAATGGCACCTTGCCTCTAGACCTCAGCAATAAGCTCAATAAGCTATAACTAGCTTATTCCTTCTTTAAGCTTCCAATATGAAACAATACTTCTCAAGTAATCATGCTTTGAATGTAGTTGATTAGAATTAGTAAATGACTTCTTAAAAACAAGATTTGAACTAAAATTTAGCTTATGAACAGTAATAAGCTCAAAAGAGCTTATTAAGAGCTTATTTGAGTAAAATCGATTTGAAATTGAAAACTAGGAATACAACAAGCTTGTAAACTGAATGTATTTCACAAATGAAAGAGTACAAGATGTAAGAGAAGATTACAAGAGCTTAAGAGCTTATTAACTAAAAGCTTGAAAGAAATTGCTTAATTTTGAGAAAATTACAAACTAGAAATTTAAAAACAAAACAACAACAGGAAAAATGAGTCCTATGTGCTCTATTTATAGAGAATTGGTGAAGAGGTGTGAAGATTTCTAGAATAGTCCATTCAATCTCGACCCTTGATCATTGTCGAACAAATATAAGCCGTTTGATGAGATTAGTGAGGTGTTTGACCCAATAAGGTGATGACACGTGGTTGTTTATGATTGGGGAGGGCTTATGAACGAATTTAAGTGTCTAAAAAGGAGCGGGGGTGTGGGATTTTCGGGATTGGGTTTGTGTGTAAAAAGGGCGGGAAAATTGGTTAGGCGGTTAGGTTGTTACAAACCGCGTCCTTTTCTGTTTAAATCTTTGAAGACATGGCACTTTTGGTCCCTTTCTTTCACCCCGTCTTTTTCTAGTGTAAAAAGAGTTTCAAAACGGCAGCTTTGGCCCTTGTGGTTTTCTTCTTCTTTTTCTTCTTTAATAAAGCACTTTTCCACTTTTGGCAATTTAGGTCCTTGAAACTTTAAAACTTCAAATAAGCCTTTAAACTTTGAAAGCTTGTCACTTTAAGTCCTTGGCTTCATTATGTTGACCTTTGACTGCCTTTCTTGCTGTGTCGGGCTGATCCGGCTTTGATCTTTGGCTGTTTCTTCACTCTTTTTCTTGTCTCTTTCGTTCCTTGTCGGTTTTTGACTGTTTTTGCTTCTTTTTGTCCTTTT